>BKCH01001990.1:0-66191 GCA_008635985.1 Ficus erecta | reverse complement strand
GGTAATTTCACCACTTTGGGGGCTGTTCCATATACTTTCTTCGTTCAATATGATCCTTGACGAAAACTAGTAAAGATCATATCTAAAATTTTGGCGGACTCTCTGCATGACTTTAAAGCTATTTTTTTTGTAAATGAAAGTTCCACAGTGAAAGAAGTTATGACTTCCACCCACACTCTTTCTTTCCTTTGGGCTAAATCGGCACTTCTAAAGTCAGCTATCCATATGGGAATATGCTCTCGAGCAAACACTCCAATCTAACTCTGTAGTTCATCCCCCTCCTCCCATATTGGTTGTCCTTTAGCGTTGAATGAAACTTCAATGCTTTCTCCATTTTTCCTAACAAGATGGACTCGTCTCATAAGGGTCGCTATTTATTACCATCTTCGTTAGGATTGAATCTGGGTGTATATGTTCATCGTAATTTTCCAATTGAGAAGTGGTTGACAACATCCTCCTCATCTTGTGACATTTTAAATCAATCTATAATAACTCCACACCCAAACACGTAAAAAATACAAAATTATACAATAAAGTCATTCTACAATCATGTCACCCAAACACGTAAAAATCACACAAAATCATACTTGTGATATTTTAAATCAATCTAAACAAAATTTTAACATAATTACAAAAAACACACAATCTAATCAACGGGCATTTTATCGAACATGTAATATGCAAAAGCATAAATCACAAAATCAACATTTTTTTTTTTTCAGAAAACAATCCAAACCAAATCCTCACCCAAACAATTAAATCAATCTAAAACTAATCTCATCCAACACGTAATATCATACAAAATCATACTTTTGATATTTTAAATCAATAAATAAAATCTTAACATAATTATGTAAAAAACACACAATCTAATCAAACATGCATTTTGTCGAACATGTAATACGCAAAAGCAAAATCACAAAATGAATGTTATTTTTAAACTGAAATTTCACTCTGAAGATTCAAACTCTAATATTAAAACCACAACCATTATACCCCTCTACATGTGGTTAACATAGAGAAGATTGCTAGATCGTAATTTCAATATGATTAAAACTGGTATAGTTATCATGACTTAATGTGGTTTTTTTTTCCCTCACAGTTTCTAGGGAAATATTATATCGTTGTAACTTTGTGAAGTGTTAACAAACAAAAACTAGTGTTATAATATTTTAAATCAATCTAAACAAAATCTTAACATAATTATGTAAAAAACACACAATCTAATCAAACAGGCATTTTGTCGAATATGTAATACGCAAAAGCATAAATCACGAAATGAATGTTATTTTTAAACTGAAATTTCACTCTGAAGATTCAAACTCTAATATTAAAACCACAACCATTATACCCCTCTACATGTGGTTAACATAGAGAAGATTGCTAGATCGTAATTTCAATATGATTAAAACTGGTATAGTTAAGATCATGACTCACTACTACAAAAAGTACATTACACGACGGAGATTAACGACGGTTCCTTGGAACCGTCGTGTAAAGTCGGACTTTACACGACGGTTCTTTGGAACCGTCGTGTAAAGTCCGACTTTATACTACGGTACCAAAGAACCGTCGTGTAAAGTCCGACTTTACACTACGGTTCCAAAGAACCGTCGTGTAAAGTGCGTCGCGGAGCCACTTTACACTACGGTTCCAAAGAACCGTCGTGTAAAGTCCGATTTTACACTACGGTTGCAAAGAACCGTCGTGTAAAGTGCGTCGCGGAGCCACTTTACACTAAGAACCGTCGGTAAAGTCCGACTTTACACTACGGTTCCTTGGGACCGTCGTGTAATCCCCCTTCGAGGGGCGGATTACACGACGGTCCCAAGGAACCGTCGTGTAATGTCCCCCCGGGAAGGATTACACGAAGTCCCCCGGGACCGTCGTGTAATGTCCCCCCGAGGGAGGGATTACACGACGGTCCCGGGGAACCGTCGTGTAATCCCTACATTACACGACGGTCCCTTGGGACCGTCATGTAATCCGCCCCTCGAAGGGGGATTACACGACGGTCCCGGGGAACCGTCGTGTAATCCCTCCCTCGGGGGGGACATTACACGACGGTCCCTTGGGACCGTCGTGTAATCCGCCCTCGAAGGGGGATTACACGACGGTCCTTGGGACCGTCGTGTAATCCGCTCCTCGGGGGGGGACATTACACGACGGTCCCGGGGGACCGTCGTGTAATCCCTGGTATTACACGACGGTTCTAAATAGACCGTCGTGTAATCTTCTAAAAATTTTGAAAATTTTCAAATTTAATTTTTCGAAATTCTCGCGCCAAAACCCATAACTTAAATACATTTCCTCCTTGTTTCTTCATCTCCGCACGAATTTCTTAAGTTCTTTCTTCACTCTCTGAAAATTTTCAAATTTAATTTTTCGAAATCCTCGCGCCAAAACCCAAAACAAATACAATTTCCTCCTCGTTTCTCTTCATCTCCGCACGAATTTCTTAAGTTCTTTCTTCACACTCTTACATTTCTCAAGTACCCACCCCTTCACCAACCGCTGCCACCACTCTTTTAGAATCCGGTCAAGCCGCCGTTGCCGAAGTTGCCTCCCTCTTCATGTGGCCGTGCATATTCTTTTTCAAAGAAAAGCAAGGTGACTTCGTATATAAACTAAAACACATTTGCTCTCTTGTATTGTTGTTTTCCATTAAGATCTAATTTTGAACATGAATGTTTTTGTTTTTAATGTTGCTCTTTGTAGATGAATGGTTTGTGATTGGTTTTGGCACTTTACACACATTTTCCAACATGAATTTTGCGCAACATCATACTCGATGAAATGCTTGAATGAGTTTTTCTTTTATTTAATCTTAATTATATACATCTTAATTAGTTTGAACTTTATCAATTGCTAGGGCCTAACGGATTGGAAGATTATGACCGGAGAAGGGATTAGAAGAAGGAGACGAGACTGTAAAACAAAAATCTCGAACCGTCATTGTCCTCTCCAAGAGGGAAGTGTTGAATGTGGTTATTTTATTTAGGTTTTATGAGGGACATAGTGTTGAATGGAATTGATGTACTTGAAAATAAAGAATTTTTTACTTCTGAGGATTTGAATTTGATTAGGGAAGAATGAGCTAGCCATGTAATGCAATTCATTATTATGATATGTGAACTTGTAATGTAAAAATTGGTATGTAATTTTACTTTGATCATTGAAGTTACTATCTTGGATCATGTATTGGAAACATACAGGTTAGGCCAGCCGTGAGAAATCACCAAAAACCATAAATTTTTTTTTTTAATAAAAGAGACATTACACGATGGTTCGGCCAAGAACCGTCGTGTAATGTCCGCATTACACGACGGTTCGGCCAAGTACCGTCGTGTAATGTCCGCATACACGACGGTTCGGCCAAGTACCGTCGTGTAATGTCCGCATTACACGACGGTTCGGCCAAGAACCGTCGTGTAATGTCCGCATTACACGACGGTTCGGCCAAGTACCGTCGTGTAATGTCCGCATTACACGACGGTTCGGCCAAGTACCGTCGTGTAATGTCCGCATTACACGACGTCGTGTAATGTCCGCATTACATGACGGTTCGGCCAAGTACCGTCGTGTAATGTCCGCATTACACGACGGTTCGGCCAAGTACCGTCGTGTAATGTCCACATTACACGATGGTTCGGCCAAGAACCGTCGTGTAATGTCGGTTCGGCCAAGTACGTCGTGTAATGTCCGCATTACACGACGGTTTGGCCAAGAACCGTCGTGTAATGTCTTTATATTACTTGTATCCACTATGGTGTACCTTGTTTCGACGACGGTTTTTAACCGTCGTGTAACATTGAGATACCACGACGGTTCAATAACCGTCGTGTTATCTTCCACGACACTGGATTACACGACGGTTGGGTAACCGTCGTGTAATCCACAATTTGTACTAGTGACTTAATGTGGTTTTTTTTTTTTTTCCCCTCACAGTTTCTAGGGAAATATTATATCGTTGTAACTTTGTGAAGTGTTTAACAAACAAAAACTAGTGTTACATCAGCTCCGTACTTAGCTTGACAAGATCGAGTGAATATTGGAGATGAAAACTAGTTGGCAATTGAAGGGCCAAAAGATAGACTTTCCAATTACAGTAAAACCCCGATAAATTAACAACCTTGATTAAATAATGAAATATTTCGGTCCATATGTTAAATTATTAATCTCATTAATGAAATGAAAATATAAATTAAAAATTAATCAAATAAAAAATAATAATAAATAAAAACTCATAATATAAGTTTTTTTTTTGGTTGAAAACCTCAATTTCCTTGATTCAACTCTTCCAAAATATGCGATTAAAGTTGTTTGTTTTTTTTTTTTTTCGTTGTTCCTATATAACTCAACCTCGTCCTTAACTTTTTATTTTTTTTATTTTTTTATTTTTACAAAGCATGCCCTACATTTAATATATATTTTTTCTTATCGTAGAAAGTAGTTATTTAAGATTACTATTACTTAAAAAGTGTCTTTTTCAAAAACATTTGGTAAAGCACAACTATCATCTGATCCTAATCGTCATCAGCAGATGTATCTATTATTCTCGAATAATCTCTTCATCAATAGCTGATTCCATGACTCCATCATTTTCATTAGGATTGTTGATGCCGAAAACGCCTCTAACAGCAACACCCAATGTGGTCGGGTGGTCCGACCAAGTCCGGCCAGTCGCTCCGCCGCCGTCACCTGTAAAATGAAAGCACCTCGGACTCAAGGGGACACCGTGTGTGTGGTGTCTGCCGAGGGCACTCTGATGCCTAAGTCAGTTCGGGAGCTGATGAGCAGTGGGAGAGGCAGAGCTTTGGCAAGGCATAAATGAGCTTACCTGGATTTGTGGGTTCTTCCTCTATTTATAGGCGCCTTTCTCGGGCTTGGGTGCTCGGGGTGACCCGACCAGGTCGGCTACCTAATAACCCAAGTGGGCGACATGGCTCTGGACCTACACACGTGTCGGCCTACGGCGACGCCACGCATCTGGCCTAGGGGGCGATAGGGCGACTGCTGTCGGCGTTAGGGGACAACCCCTGCCAGAGCAGGTGGCGGCGAGCGGCGATGTGACGCGCTGCAGGAATGGGCAGACGGTGCCTGCCGCCGATGGGACTTGTGTCAGGAATGGTGTGACAGGTGGGGCACGAACTCTGAGGGCCCTTGGCCTCTGGAATGCACTGGTGCGGGGCTCGTCTGGTATTCTAGTCGGTTAGTCGTCTTGCACGGGTAGACGGGACACTCCGACAAGACGGCGAGGTCCGAGCGCCGGTTAACAAGTTAGTGAACGGAGTCTGGTCGGCACTGGTCGGATCACCTTCATCCGATCGAGAATCTGGAGCCAAATCTAATGTCAGGTGACTAGATCACATGCGTCGTGGTCGGAGCAGAGATTGGTATCGACAAGGATAATTCAAAAGGTGATCAATATCCATTACATTTCTATAGCGTAAATCAGAAATAACTTCATGTAATCCATGAATGCCTTCATTTTCACCAACTTGTTGTTCAACAGCCATTTCTATTCGTGATGAATGTGTAATCTCATTTCTAACGTTATTTTAACTTTTGTCATCATTGTTGAGATTTAAAACTCATGAAGACAAAATTTTAGTATTTTAAATAATTTAAAAATAAAAATAAAAATCAAATGTTTAATTATTTGACATAACTTATATCTGATGACAAATTTACTGTCAAATTTATCAATAAAAATAATATTTAAAAAAATAATACTTTTTTTTAGAATTTTATTATTAAAATATATCATTGACAAACTAATTTAACACTCCATTAAATATACTCTAACAAATTAGAAAAATTGAAAAATTACCTATTTGGAGAAGCATAAGCGAAGGTGGTCCAAGATGAGCCACTACAAAGGAGAATTCTTCCATCGGCAACGCCGGTGTAGGGACCGTGGCCAAGGAGGTCAAAAGTGATGCTTTCTGGTCCCTGGAGTTCGTTCCGGAATCGAATCTCCGACTTCTTCAGCAAATTGTCAATGTTTCAATCCATCAACAAGGGGGGGGGGGGGGCATGGCCCCTAGCTTTTTTACTTATTTTAAATTTTAATATAGTGGGATTTTTTCTATTTTAATATAGTAAAATATATATAAATTAGTCTTGACCCCCTTTAAATTAATAGTTCTCTATATTTTAGGGAAAATTTAATTGCATCCACAATATTGATAAATATCCCCATAAAGTCAATAAATTTTTTAATATATTTTAACCCTATAAAAATATTACCTTAAACCATTAAGAATGCTCATACCCCTATATACCTGTAAATGAAAATATTCTTTTATGACGTAATTAAAAAACATACACCACATTAACCATAAATAAAAATAATATTTAAAAAATAATAAAAAATCCTAAGAAATTGTTCTAAACTCTAAAATATTGTTTCATTTTATAAACTCTAAATTGTTCTTCCCCAATTTCTTTTCTTAAGAAATTTTTATAACAAAATGAAAAATTTTAATGGAGGAATCAAGTGAAATAAAAATAAAAGAAAAATGTCTTTTAAAGAGCCAACAACTATTCTAGTATGTATTTAATTTTTTAATTCATTAGTATCATGTGTTTTTTTTTTCTTTTCTTATAGTATTTGAAAATGATTCTCTGTGGTTTTTTTATGATTATTTTTTTATTTATTTTTTCTTACTATGTTCATTTATATGATTTTATATTTATATATTTCTTTAAATGCAGTATGCCATTACTTGATTTTTGATTTAAACATTACTTGAGTTTTTCTTATTTACTATTTTCTCTCTTGTTTTTAGAGATACTTTATGTTTTCTTTCTGAGAATGAAAAAATATCTTTTTTCTCTTATTTAAATTTGTTCATATATTTTTAATTAAAAAAATTAAAATTAAAATAAAAATGAGTGTAAGAGAGAGTTAAATGTGATATTATATAAAAGTATTTGTAAAATGATTTATTTACTATGTTTATATTAAGAAACATTTATTATGTGGAAATATTTATTAATATTATAGGTGCAAATATAATCAGTTATATTTTATTGGACAAATAATTTAAATTTAAAGAAATAAATAGTTTTATTAAATTTATAAACATTCATAGATTTAGTGACTTAATCGAATTTTTTTTTTACCCCTTTATCAAAAGAATCCTGGCTCTGTTACTGTCTCTATTGACTGGAAGAAGAGACCGAAGAGGAGAAGTCAACCTTGTGAACTCTGAAGTCAGGAAGTATGAGATGGCGCTCTGCTGAAAAGTGTCTATTCCACAGTACAAAGTGTCACAGGGTCAACCCTCACATTGCGACATCCGTGATGGCAGCAAGGACCCGCGTCCTTACTCAGCCCCAATTGCCCTTGAACGGAGGCTTATCTAGCGGAAATCAAAGCCGCCAAGGCAACCCAATTGAGCCAACCAAGGATTCTCACACACAGAAATTCAAAGCATACAACCCGATTACGGGAAACCGCTTTCCCAACCTTTTTATTGCCTCAATAAGAAGGAAATGTACACTCTCGCTTTCTTGTATCCCTAATCCTCTTGGCTGCCTGCAACAATGCCTAGCGCAGGTCTTATAGCCACACAACAAAGCCTACGGTACAAAAATGTGCAGTTGACAAACCTCAATTGCTAGTCACACGTGTTGCCCTCTGGTCAACACATAAATTCGTGTCTAGGTGTGTGGATGACAGCCCCATCCACTAGGCTTCGCTGGCACCAATCAGTGCACGTCACAACAGCACCACTCGGCCAAGTCACTGGGCCCTGCCTTGCTGGTCCGCATGGTAGTCAGCCACTTGTCCGCACAAGTCATCCTCACCATAACCGCCATCAGGTGTCGCCCTCTGGACACATCTGTGCAAGCCCACATGAAATTGTCGCTGGTAACCGCTTGTAACTGCCCCTGATTGTCTGATCAAGCCTTGCACCACATTCTACGAAGTGTCCAGGCTAACCGCCCAGACTAGTGACGGCCAGGAAGACCCACGTGGTCCAACCAGAGCCCGCCCAAGTCTGTAGGAAGCCTGTCCGAAGGTCTGAGCCATGCCCCACGCTGAATCACCTTTGTGCGCACGTCTCGACTCGCCCACGCACCCGTTGGTCTGTTTGAGTGCAGTGCTGTCCGCGTCGACCCACGTTGACCAGCCTATGGCCCTGATTGTTGTCGCCATGTGCTGACCCCCGCCAACACCTTTGCTTGGTTTTGCCTGAGTGCCTAGCCACCCAGGTCTTCGCACCACGATCCCAATGGTGTGTTGAGCTGCTGGTTGAACCACTGTCCGAGCCAAGCATCCTAGCCCGACTTCGCATGGCAAGCCACAAAGTCTTGCCCATGCTGTTCACCGTCTCGGCTCCTATCCCGAGCTATCGTTCTCGCCAAGGTTTGATGGTCTCACTTGCCCATACAGTTTACCGCCTTGGCTCTTATCCTGAGCCACCCTTGACCATGCAATTCACCACCTTGGCCCCAATCCTGAGCCATTGGCCTAGCCAAGGTTTGAGGGTCTTACAAACCACCCCACCAAAAGAAAGCCGACGTCCTTGTCAGACTAAACAAAGTCACCCACGCAACTTTGAAACCCGAGTCTGCACCACTGCATTCCCGTCCACTTAGCCACCCACGTAGCCATCCGTTGGTCCGCACCGGCACAACACAAAGTCACCCTGCGACTTAGAAATTCACCGAGTCTGCACCGCTGCATTCTCGTCCCTTAGCCACCCACGTAGCCACTCGTTGGTCCACACCAACACAACACAAAGTCGCCCGCGTAACTTTCAAACTGCACTGAGTCTGCACTGCTGCATTCTCGTCCATGTAGCCACCCATGTAGTCACTCAATGGTCCGCACCATCATAGAGCGAACACGGCCCCTCCCACATGCACCACTGACGCCTCCATCACAACTGCCTTGGCCACAAGCAAGTGCCTATGCCAGCGTGTGTCCTTGCCCTCGAAGGACTACACAACTTGGAGGGCCGTGGTCCTCGCCACGTCCTCTTCATCATCGGCAACCCCCGCTCCTTCTCTTGCTACCTTCGCAGCAAAAATGGCACTCAATTTCACCTTTGACGAACAGTTCTTGGCCATATGAGGTCCTCCACACGTTAAGCAGCCCTTGCTCTTCACCGTTGGATCCGACTCCCCACTTGTGGTCCCATTACTCTCATCGCCTTTCTTGCCATTTTTATTCTCTAGGGGTTTCCCATTTCTGGTCTCGGTTCCCTTCTTGTTGGACACCCCATCAGATCTACCGAAATCCATCAACCCCTCGGCTGCCGCCATCGCTGTTGGAAGGTCCTTCACACCTTGCCGACGCAACTCTATCTGCGCCCATGGCTGCAAGCCCAACATGAAGTTGAACAGCCTATCAACTTCGGACATGTCTTGGATGCCCAGCATCAACGATGAAAATTCCGTCATATAAGCCCGCACAGTCCCACTATGCTTCTAATTCTTGAGGGACTCCTTCGCAACCCAAGCAACGTTGCAGGGCAGGAATTGAGCCTTCAATTCCTTTTCAGAACCACCCAGTCTATCACGGGTCTACCAGCACTTGTATCCTCTTACACCCTCGTGCGCCACCACAATTTGGCATCTCCATTGAGATACATCGAAGTGATGGTTACCCACTCGTCTTCCGGTGTCCTAGCAGCCTTGAAATACTCTGCTCCATGTCCCATAAGAAGTTCTCGGAGATTCTGGCATTACGATCACCTTTGAATGCCTTTGGCTCCGGAACTTTCAGTTTTGATGACCCTCCGTCGCCACCACTTGGCCCACTAGCCGTGGCCTTCTTCAACAAAGCCACATGAATCTCCATCTCGGAGAGTTTGTCCTTGACACCCACTGCCAAAGACTCCACGTCACAAAACACCCTCTCGAACCGTTCGGTTATTGTCCGTGACAACTCTTGCAAGGTCTCCCGAAGACTCTCGATCGTCCTCGCTTGCTGCTCGCCTTGCACAGCAAGACTCTCGGCTCCATCAGACTGTGGCACACCCACAAAGTCCTCCACCCGAGCCAACCGCTCCCGCAAATCGTTCATCCTCGAACGTGCACCAGAACCAAGCCACTAACTTGGGCTCTAATACCAAATTGTCACAGGGTCAACCCTCACAATGCGACACCCGTGATGGCAGCAAGGATCCGCGTCCTTACTCAGCCCCAATTGCCCTTGAACGGAGGCTTATCTAGCGGAAATCAAAGCCCCCAAGGCAACCCAATTGAGCCAACCAAGGATTCTCACACACAGAAATGTAAAGCACATAACCCGATTACGGGAAACCGCTTTTCCAACCTTTTTATTGCCTCAATAAGAAGGAAATGTACACTCTCGCTTTCTTATGTCCCTAATCCTCTTGGCTGCCTGCAACAATGCCTAGCACAGGTCTTATAGCCACACAACAAAACCTACGGTACAAAAATGTGCAGTGGACAAACCCCAACTGCTAGTCACACGTGTTGCCCTCTGGTCAACACATAAATCCGTGTCTAGGTGTGTGGATGACAGCCCCATCCACTAGGCTTCGCTGGCACCAATCAGTGCACGTCACAACAGCACCACTCAGCCAAGTCACTGGGCCCTGCCTTACTGGTCCGCATGGTAGTCAGCCACTTCTCCGCACAAGTCGTCCTCACCATAACCGCCACCAGGTGTCGCCCTCTGGACACATCTGTGCAAGCCCACATGAAACTGCCGCTGGTAACCGCTTGTAACCGCCCCCTGATTGTCTGATCAAGCCTTGCACCACATTCTGCGAAGTGTCCAGGCTAACCGCCCAGACCAGTGACGGCCAGGAAGACCCACGTGGTCCAACCAGAGCCCGCCCAAGTCTGTAGGAAGCCTGTCCGAAGGTCTGAGCCATGCCCCATGCTGACTCACCTTTGTGCGCATGTCTCGACTCGCCCACGCACCTGTTGGTCTGTCTGAGTGCACGCTGGTCCGCGTCGACCCACGTTGACCAGCCTATGGCCCTGATTGTTGCCGCCATGTGCTGACCCCCGCCAACACCTTTGCTTGGTTTTGCCTGAGTGCCTAGCCACCCAAGTCTTCGCACCATGATCCCAATGGTGTGTTGGGCTACTGGCTGAACCACTGTCCGAGCCAAGCATCCTAGCCCGACTAGCCCGACTTCGCATGGCAAGCCACAAAGTCTTGCCCATGCTGCTCACCGCCTCGGCTCCTATCCCGAGCCATTGTTCTTGCCAAGGTTTGACGGTCTCATTTGCCCATACAGTTCACCGCCTTAGCTCCTATCCCGAGCCACCCTTGACCATGCAGTTCACCGCCTTGGCCCCAATCCTGAGCCATTGGCCTAGCCAAGGTTTGAGGGTCTTACACAAAGGTATCACCACGACGATGACACAGACAATTCCATTTCACATCGGTGTCATGTTAACACCTTTTTTTTTTTTTTTTTTTGGGCAAAGGAAAGTTAGAGAACGAAGAGAATTGGTTGTTTTGTAAACCCTTAATCAGTTTTCAGGTTTATACATCTCTTATTAGTTAGTAGGCCGGTCATTCATGAAGGACTTAACCTTTACTCATTACATATGTCAACACACATATAAGTATATATATTTAGACATGGGGTTTAAAATTATTATTTATTGAAAATATGTTAAGTTAATTATAACGGATAAAGGTTGTCTAGTATCTCTAAAAAATGCTAAAATATGTCAATGCTATTTTAGCATTTGAGAAAAAAATTTCTCTCTAAGAAAAGGGTAATTTTCTATATTAAATTTATGAATAGTAAATTTCATGGTAAATTTCTCAATAAGATATAGTAACTGTTAAGTTTTATCACATATTGTTATTTATGATAACTTAATATATATATATATAATAAAACACACAAATTGTATTTTATTTTTATCTTTTTTTTTACAAAATTTTAAAACTTAATGGCGATGATAAAATAGAGATGTGGTACTAGAAAATAACATGATATAATTGAGAACAAATTTCAAATAGTGGGGTTAGGCTCTCACACACATATATATAGCGATATGGATGTGGTAACATTTTTAAACGTACAGAATTCCAAGAAGCATATTGTAAAGTGTTCCATATATAGTAAAATCGTTAATATTAATTTTAATTTATGGAATTCATCAAAGAACTCGTAAATATTTGCATGAACATTTGGAAAGGGTACTTTTCTATATTAAATCTATGAATAGTAAATTTGATGGTAAATTCCTCATTAAAATATAACAAATGTTAAAGTTTTATCACAAATTGTTATTCATGATATCTCAATTTATATATATATATATATATAATATAAACACACAAATTTTATTTTATTTAATATAAACACACAAATTTTATTTTATTTTTATTAAAATAACATGATATAACTGAGAACGAATCTCAAATAGTGGGGTTATAAGGCTCACACACATATATGTACATATATGATATGGATGTGGTAACATTTTTAAATGTACAAAATTCTAAGAAGTATATTGTAAAATGTTTCATATATAGTAAGACCGTTAATATTAATTTTAATTTATGAAATTCAGCAAAGAACTTGCAAATATTTGCATGAACATTTGAATTCTAGTTAGTTACTGCAAGTTTCAAAGAGGTGACATGTGGAAGAATAATATTGTATGCACGCATAATGTGTTTTCAATGAAGCCACAAGTGTGTTATTTTCATGCGGCGGCGGCAGCCGAAAAAGAAAAAAAAAGGCCGCCTTCACCCAAAGCTGGTCGTGTACGTTTAGTGCTATTGTCACAAGTTCATGCTTGGGAATTATTTTTTTCTTTTCTTTTTTCCCTTTTTGAGATAATTACAAAACATATTTAGCTTGTGTTGGACACTCAAAATTTAGTGCCAAAGTTACAACCACCACAGGGAAGGTTTTTTTTATTTTTTATTTTTACTGATAAAAAAAATCGATGATGTCGACCGCTTATTCGAGAATTTAGAAAAATCATAATAGTGATGCAATTACTTTTTTCAAAAATTATGAGAGATGAGAAATATGCAATCTATGAGATGCATCTAATGAACAGACTCAGACATTTATTCAAGGTATAAATTTTATATAAACCGCCCCTCAAATTAAAATATGTTCCTTCATCAAATCATAAGAGAAATAGTATTAAAACTTGACCTATTTTCTCATGGTACGTATTTAGCACTGATGTCCCCTAAACTTATTATCCTTTCGGAAACTTGCCCCTAAAACTTTTAATTTTGACAATTTACCCTCTGAACTTTCTAAATTGTTGTAATGTAACCTTTTAGTTAATTTTACACTAAATTAAACATTTAAAATTAGAAGATTTGCATTAGGATTTGTATTAAATTTGGAGATTTTTAATTGAAAATAGGTTTTTTCGGTCTTCACATGAGGCATCCATGGGTTTTTCATAATCAATTTAATAGAAAATTAATTGATATGGGGTACATTGATACAATTTAATAAGTTTATAAGGCAAATTGCCAAAATTAGAAATTTGAGGGATAAGTTGTCAAAAAGTGACAAGTTTGGGAAGCGTTTGTAGTAAATACCCATTTTATCATTATTAGGTTCAACTAAGTTACTCAGGCTATCATAAATCTATTAATCGAAATGAATGTTATTTTTAGACTGAAATTTCACTCTGAATATTAAAACTCTAATATTAAAACCACAACCACGGTACCCCTCTACATGTGGTTAACACAGATTTTTTTTTTTTTTTCACAGTTTCTAAGGAAATATTATATCGTTGTAACTCTGTGAAGTGTTTAACAAACGAAAACGAGTGTGACATTAAGCTTCGTACTTAGCTTGATAAGATCGAGTGAATGGAGATGAAAACCAGCTAGCAATTAAAGGGCCAAAAGATAGACCTTCCAAATTACAGTAAAACCCCGATAAATTAATAACCTTAATTAAATAATGAAATCTTTCGGTCTCATTTTGATGAGCCAGTATGTTAAATTATTAATCTCATCAAATGAAATGAAAATATAAAATTAATAATTAATCAAATAAATAATAATAATAAATAAAAACTCATAATATTAAGGATTTTTTTTTTTCGTTGAAAACTTCAATTTCCTCGATTCAACCTTCCAAAATATGTAATTAAGTTGTTTGTCTTTTCGTTGTTGCTATATTGAACTCAACCTCGTCCTTAACTTCTTTTTTTTTTTTTTTTTTCCCATAGAAAGTAGTTATTTAAGGTTTCTATTACTTGAAAGGCCTCTTTTTCAAAAACATTTGGTAAAACACAACTGTCAACTGGATCTTAATCGTCATCAGCAGATGTATCCATTATCCTTGAATAATCTCTTCATCAATAGTTGATTCCATGACTGCATCATTTTCATTAGGATAATTCAAAAGGTGCTCAATATCCAGTGCATTTCTATAAAGTAAATCAGAAATAACTTCATATAATCAATGAATGCCTTCATCTTCACCAACTTGCTGTTCAACAGTCATACCTTCATCTGACCAGATTTTTCCATGTCGAAAAAGTTCGAAGTGGTTGTTATCTTCACATAAGTGTACAAAGCCTCATTAATAGTACATGTATTAAGATGAACACAAGCAATTAAAATATAAAATTATGATAGATATTTATATTTACTGATAAATTAATAAATTATCATTTATGATAAACTAATAACTTTGTTAAAATAATATATTTTTAGTCCAACACTATTATTATATAAAGGTTTTACTGTATATGAAATCATTATAATATCTTTTTTTTTTTAAAAATTTTCTTTTATTTTAATAAATTGAGTTAGGGGGCTGGTGTTGGATGAGTTAAGATTTTAGATGTCATTTTATTTGGGATACTTAATATTATTTTTGTCTCTTCTCTATAATTATATATATATATATAGAAAAAAGATGGCAAATCCATTTTTTCATATATATATATATATATATATTTGGCTTAAAGAACGACAAAGCTCTTTAAGATGAGACAAACCTCTTAATTGTTGATGTACAATAAAGTATTCTTTAAGATTAAAGTCAATGAGGTAGGACTTATGCTCAAATTATAAGAGGGATTTAACAAGTATTCTTGGGAAGTGATAAAGGGTATATGTATGTAAAGAGATTTAACAAATTTTCAAGGTTATACAAAGATTTCTATTCAGATTAGAAGTTTAAAGTTACATGTTGGTATCTGACCAGGCTCCACAACGAGAACTCTTTTATTATTATTATTATTATTTTGTGTTTCCACGGGGAATATTTGGGTGATTTTGAGGGTTATCTCTAAAAAAGCACTCTAGAATATTGCTTTATTTATATAATAATTTTAAAATTTTTAACATTTTATGAGATAAATCAAATGTTCTTTCCAACTAGTCAGAAATATATAGATAACTTATTAGAATACATTTCGACAATCCGAATCAATATGGATAATTGATAGTCTCGGTCACTTGAGAGTGTACGCATGTTTTTTCAATGGAGCCACAAGTGTGTTATTTTCATGCGGCGGCAGAAAGGCTGCCTTCACCAACAGCTGGTCGTGTACGTTTAGTGCTCTTGTCATGAGTTAATACTAGGGAATTAAAAAAAAAATTTCTCTTTTTCCTTTTAGAGATAATTACAAAATTTATTAGGACTTGTGTTGGGCATTGAAAATTCAGTGCCAGAGCAACGTGGAGGTTATAACAACCACATAGGATTTTTTTTTTTTTTTTGCTGATAAAAAATAAAAAATATTGATGTCGACAGCTTATTTGAGGGTTCAAAAAAATCATAGGAGTGATATAATTATTATTCTCAAAAGTCATTACAGATAAGAGAGACATAATCGGCTCTATTAAACATTAGCTATTAGACATGTCGACAGCTTTTTTTTTTTTTTTTTTTCACAACAATCCGCTAAATACCTACAAAATAATTTGTTAAACTTGTTACAAAAACAACATAAGATTAACAAAGAAAAATAAGTATTGTTTAAGGATATATCTATTACCTGATGTAAACCATTATACTGTTTGCACTAATTTTTTGAAATGTTATGAAATTATATACATCTTCAAACCCAACATATATAGGCATGTCATTGCCACTGATGGACTTTTGTGTTGGGCATGCTATTTGCAATCCATCACGCATAGAAAATTACGCCAACAGTCTCAAGTCAAAAGGAATTTCACTAAAGTTGAACGGTGATAGTTGTTGTTGCGCAGTTTGTTGTTGTACCTCTGATTGTTACTGTATTTTCTTTTTCCATGCTCTCTTTTTGATGCATTTGTTTCCCTCAACTTCTTGGTCGGGAACATGACTACGACATCGAATTACTTGGTTCAGACTCGTTTCAATGATGATTAATCTTTTCGGCCAAGCACCAAACCCACCAATAGCTTCTTCAATAATTGTTGTTTCATTTGTCAGAATAGGTAAGAGTGCACATTTTAGTTTACTCGCACGTTCGTCTCACCTAAAGGAATCCCATGGACTATGTCGATTGGAATACAATCCATATATGCCCTGCTAATTGCAACAACATAACTCCAACTCCACCATTAATTGTATTATCAAGAAAAGCTAGCATTCCTTACTTGCGTTCGGTGTGGGTTGTAGATTGACGCCTCATGTTTTTTTTTTTTTCATTTTGGGTGCAACTAGCCTTGAAGCTATTGTGTTGATCAACAGTCGAAGCGGTATGCTCTTTGGCCATAGTCTCTCGTTTAATACCATGCTTCACAAGGTTCCTGTACGGTTCTTTCCAACGCAGTAAGTTGCCATTTCACTACTGATACTTCAGCATTATCCTTTGAACTTTGCATAATGTTGAAGTAATGCGACTGCCTGATAAACTTAGATTGACCATGGGTCCGACCCGAATGTTCGTCATTGCCTAATGACTTGGTCAATATGTCATTAGTCACCACAGATTCGAAACTTTCTTATGTTTGTTGTTCACTAAAATCCCCCTGTAAGAATTAGAGAACATGTCATAAACCCGTAAATAAGGATGTATAAATAAGAATATCATACACTATGGATTCTTATACTTACTATTATATCGCCAACAATCATATCGCCAATAATGACTTGGTCAATATGTCATTAGTCACCACAGATTCGAAACTTTCTTATGTCTGTTGTTCACTGAAATCCCCCTGTAAGAATTAGAGAACATGTCATGAACCCGTAAATAAGGTTGTATAAATAAGAATATCATAGACCATGGATTCTTATACTTACTATCATATCGCCAACAATCCTAAATGATGGATTCTTGTACTCTCTACCAGGTTTGACGCGTATGTCCAGCCACAAACTATGTCGCGCTTGCCATTCTCCTGTCATCTCAAACTGTAGTTTCTTAATTACAGTTAGTAAACATACAGGTAAAAATAGAAAGTACAACATACTGTGAAAACATCAAACTAAGTAATTCACATACGAGTTTTGATCACATTTCCTATATCCTTCTCGGCCTCCGTTGATCCGTATTTGCTTCTCCTTCTTAACTCACAACCTTGTTCTGATAGTTTTTTGAATTTCGGAGAACGTTAATAAATGAATCTCTCCCAATCATCCTGACTTATGGATGGGTAATTTTCACCACTTTGGGTGACTATTCCCATATACTTTCTTCGTCAATATGATCCTTGACGAAAACCTGGTAAAGATCATATCTAAAATTTTTGGCGGACTCTGTGCATGACTTTAAAGCTAGTTTTTTTTTTTTTTTTTTTTTGTAAATGAAAGTTCCACAATGAAAGAAGTTATGACTTCCACCCACACTCTTTCTTTCCTTTGGGCTAAATCGACACTTCTAAAGTCAGCTATCCATATGGGAATACGCTCTCGAGCAAGCACTCCAATCTAACTCTGTAGTTCATCCCCCTCCTCCCATTTTGGTTGTCCTTTAGCGTTGAATGAAACTTCAATGCTTTCTCCATTTTTCCTAACAAGATGGACTCGTCTCATAAGGGTCGCTATTTATTTACCATCTTCGTTAGGATTGAATCTGGGTGTATATGTTCATCGTAATTTTCCAATTTGAGAAGTGGTTGACACATCCTTCTCATCTTGTGACATTTTAAATCAATCTATAATAACTCCACACCCAAACACGTAAAAAACACAAAATTATACAATAAATCATTCTACAATCATGTCACCCAAACATGTAAAAATCACACAAAATCATACTTGTGATATTTTAAATCATTCTAAACAAAATTTTAACATAATTACATAAAAAACAATCTAATCAAATTGGCATTTTATCGAACATGTAATATGCAAAAGCATAAATCACAAAATCAACATTTTTTTTTCCAGAAAACAATCCAAACCAAATCCTCACCCAAACATATTAAATCAATCTAAAACTAATCCTCATCCAAACACGTAATATCATACAAAATCATACTTGTGATATTTTAAATCAATGTAAATAAAATCTTAACATAATTATGTAAAAAACACACAATCCAATCAAACAGGTATTTTGTCGAACATGTAATACGCAAAAGCATAAATCACAAAATGAATGTTATTTTTAAACTGAAATTTCACTCTGAAGATTCAAACTCTAATATTAAAACCACAACCACTATACCCCTCTACATGTGGTTAACATAGAGAAGATTGCTAGATCGTAATTTCAATATGATTAAAACTGGTATAGTTAAGATTATGACTTAATGTGGTTTTTTTTTTTTCCCTCACAGTTTCTAGGGAAATATTATATCGTTGTAACTTTGTGAAGTATTTAACAAACAAAAACTAGTGTTATAATATTTTAAATCAATCTAAACAAAATCTTAACATAATTATGTAAAAAACACATAATCTAATCAAACATGCATTTTGTCGAACATGTAATACGCAAAAGCATAAATCACGAAATGAATGTTATTTTTAAACTGAAATTTCACTCTGAAGATTCAAACTCTAATATTAAAACCACAACCATTATACCCCTCTATGTGGTTAACATAGAGAAGATTGTTAGATCGTAATTTCAATATGATTAAAACTGGTATAGTTAAGATCATGACTTAATGTGGTTTTTTTTTTCCCTCACAGTTTCTAGGGAAATATTATATCGTTGTAACTTTGTGAAGTGTTTAACAAACAAAAACTAGTGTTACATCAGCTCCGTACTTAGCTTGACAAGATCGAGTGAATATTGGAGATGAAAACTAGCTGGCAATTGAAGGGCCAAAAGATAGACTTTCCAATTACAGTAAAACCCCGATAAATTACTAACCTTGATTAAATAATGAAATATTTCGGTCCAGTATGTTAAATTATTAATCTCATTAAATGAAATGAAAATATAAATTAATAATTAATCAAATAACAAATAATAATAAATAAAAACTCATAATATTAAGTTTTTTTTTTTGGTTGAAAACTTCAATTTCCTTGATTCAACTCTTCCAAAATATGCGATTAAAGTTGTTTGTTTTTTTTTTTTTTCGTTGTTCCTATATAACTCAACCTCGTCCTTAGCTTTTTATTTTTTTATTTTTTTATTTTTACAAAGCATGCCCTACATTTAATATATATTTTTTCTTATCGTAGAAAGTAGTTATTCAAGATTACTATTACTTAAAAAGTGTCTTTTTCAAAAACATTTGGTAAAGCACAACTATCATCTGATCCTAATCGTCATCAGCAGATGTATCTATTATTCTCGAATTATCTCATCATCAATAGCTGATTCCATGACTCCATCATTTTCATTAGGATTGTTGATGCCAAAAACGCCTTCGGCAGCAACACCCAATGTGGTCGGGTAATCCGACCAAGTCCGGCCAGTCGCTCCGCCGCCGTCACCTGTAAAATGAAAGCACCTCGGGCTTAGGGGGACACCGGTGTGGTGTCTGCCGAGGGCACTCCGATGTCTAAGTTAGTTCGGGAGCTGATGAGTAGTGGGAGAGGCAGAGCTTTGATAAGACAGAAATGAGCTTACCTGGATTTGTGGGTTCTTTCTCTATTTATAGGCGCCTTTCTCAGACTCGGGGCAACCCGACCGGGTCAGCTACCTAATAACCAAGTGGGCGACGTGGCTCTGGACCTGCACACATGTCGGCCTATGGCAACGCCACGCATCCGGCCTAGGGGGCGATAGGGCGACTGCTGTCGGCGTCAGCGGGGACAACCCCTGCCAGAGCAGGTGGCGGCGGGCGGCGATTTGACGCACTGCAGGAGTGGGCAGATGGTGCCTGCCGCCGATGGGACTTGTGTCAGGAATGGTGTGACAGGTGGGGCACAGACTCTGAGGGCCCTTGGCCTCTAAAATGCACTAGTGCGGGGCTCGTCTGGTATTCTAGTCGGTTAGTCGTCTTGCACGGGTGGACGGAACACTCCGACAAGACAGCGAGGTCCGAGCGCCGGTTAACAAGTTATTGAACGGAGTCTGGTCGGCACTGGTCGGATCACCTTCATCCGACCAAGAATCTGGAGCCAAATCTGATGTCAGGTGACTAGATCACGTGCGTCGTGGTCGGAGCAGAGATTGGTATCAAAAAGGATAATTCAAAAGGTGATCAAAATCCATTGCATTTCTATAGCGTAAATCAGAAATAACTTCATGTAATCCATGAATGCCTTCATCTTCACCAACTTGTTGTTCAACAGCCATTTCTATTCGTGATGAATGTGTAATCTCATTTCTAACGTTATTTTTAACTTTTGTCATCATTGTTGAGATTTAAAACAAACTCATGAAGACAAAATTTTAGTATTTTAAATAATTTAAAAATAAAAATAAAAATCAAATGTTTAATTATTTGACATAACTTATATCTGATGACAAATTTACTGTCAAATTTATCAATAAAAATAATATTTAAAAAAGAATATTTTTTTTTAGAATTTAATTATTAAAATATATCATTGACAAACTAATTTAACACTCCATTAAATATACTCTAACAAATTAGAAAAATTGAAAAATTACCTATTTGGAGAAGCATAAGCGAAGGTGGTCCAAGATGAGCCACTCCAAAGGAGAATTCTTCCATCGGCAACGCCGGTGTAGGGACCGTGGCCAAGGAGGTCAAAAGTGATGCTTTCTGGTCCCTGGAGTTCGTTCCGGAATCGAATCTCCAACTTCTGCAGCAAATTGTCAATGTTTCAATCCATCAACAGGGGGGGGGGGGTGTGGCGGGCGGGCCATGGCCCCTAGCTTTTTTACTTATTTTAAATTTTAATATAGTGGGATTTTTTCTATTTTAATATAGTAAATATATATAAAATTAGGCTTGACCCCCTTTAAATTAATAATTCTCTATATTTTAGGGAGAATTTAATTGCACCCACAATATTGATAAATATCCCATAAAGTCAATAAAATTTTTTAATATATTTTAACCCTATAAAAATATTACCTTAAACCATTAAGGATGCTCATACTCCTATATATCTGTAAATGAAAATATTCTTTTATGACGTAATTAAAAAACATACACCACATTAACCATAAATAAAAAATAATATTTAAAAAATAATAAAAAATCCTAAGAAATTGTTCTAAACTCTAAAATATTGTTTCATTTTATAAACTCTAAATTGTTCTTCCCCAATTTCTTTTCTTAAGAAATTTTTATAACAAAATGAAAAATTTTAATGGAGGAATCGAGTGAAATAAAAATAAAAGAAAAATGTCTTTTAAAGAGCCAACAACTATTCTAATATGTATATTTAATTTTTTAATTCATTAGTATCATGTGTTTTTTTTTTTTCTTTTCTTATAGTATTTGAAAATGATTCTGTGGTTTTTTATGATTATTTATTTTTTTTTCTTACTACGTTCATTTATATGATTTTATATTTATATTTCTTTAAATGCAGTATGCCATTACTTGATTTTTGATTTAAACATTACTTGAGTTTTTTTTTTTACTATTTTCTCTCTTGTTTTTAGAGATACTTTATGTTTCTTTCTGAGAATGAAAAAAATATCTTTTTTTTTTCTTATTTAAATTTGTTCATTTATTTTTAATAAAAAACTAAAAATAAAAAGAAAAATGAGTGTAAGAGAGAGTTAAATGTGATATTATATAAAAGTATTTGTAAAATGATTTCATTACTATGTTTATATTAAGAAACATTTATTATGTGGGAATATTTATTAATATAATAGGTGCAAATATAATCAGTTATATTTTATTGGACAAATAATTTAAATTTAAAGAACTAAAATAGTTTTATTAAATTTATAAACATTCATAGATTTAGTGACTTAATCGAAATTTTTTTTACCCCCTTTATCAAAAGAATCCTGGCTCTGTTACTGTCTCTATTGACTGGAAGAAGAGACCGAAGAGGAGAAGTCAACCTTGTGAACTATGAAGTCAGGAAGTATGAGATGGCGCTCTGCTGAAAAGTGTCTATTCCACAGTACAAAGTGTCACAGGGTCAACCCTCACAATGCGACACCCGTGATGGCAGCAAGGACCCGCGTCCTTACTCAGCCCCAATTGCCCTTGAACGGAGGCTTATCTAGCGGAAATCAAAGCCCCCAAGACAACCCAATTGAGTCAACCAAGGATTCTCACACACAGAAATTCAAAGCACACAACCCGATTATGGGAAACCGCTTTCCCAACCTTTTTATTGCCTCAATAAGAAGGAAATGTACACTCTCTCTTTCTTGTGTCCCTAATCCTCTTGGCTGCCTACAACAATGCCTAGCGCAGGTCTTATAGCCACACAACAAAGCCTACGGTACAAAAATGTGCAGTGGATAAACCTCAACTGCTAGTCACACGTGTTGCCCTCTAGTCAACACATAAATCTGTGTCTAGGTGTGTGGATGACAGCCCCATCCACTAGGCTTCGCTGGCACCAATCAGTGCACGTCACAACAGCACCACTCGGCCAAGTCACTGGGCCCTGCCTTGCTGGTTCGCATGGTAGTCAGCCACTTGTCCGCACAAGTCGTCCTCACCATAACCGCCACCAGGTGTCGCCCTCTGGACACATCTGTGCAAGCCCACATGAAATTGTCGCTGGTAACCGCTTGTAACTGCCCCCTGATTGTCTGATCAAGCCTTGCACCACATTCTGCCAAGTGTCCAGGCTAACCGCCCAGACCAGTGACTGCCAGGAAGACCCACGTGGTCCAACCAGAGGCCGCCCAAGTCTGTAGGAAGCCTGTCCGAAGGTCTGAGCCATGCCCCACGCTGAATCACCTTTGTGCGCACGTCTCGACTCGCCCACGCACCCGTTGGTCTGTCTGAGTGCACGCTGGTCCGCGTCGACCCACGTTGACCAGCCTATGGCCCTGATTGTTGCCGCCATGTGCTGACCCCCGCCAACACCTTTGCTTGGTTTTGCCTGAGTGCCTAGCCACCCAGGTCTTCGCACCACGATCCCAATGGTGTGTTGGGCTGATGGTTGAACCACTGTCCGAGCCAAGCATCCTAGCCCGACTTCGCATGGCAAGCCACAAAGTCTTGCCCATGCTATTCACCGTCTCGGATCCAATCCCGAGCCATCGTTCTCGCCAAGGTTTGATGGTCTCACTTGCCCATACAGTTCACCGCCTTGGCTCCTATCCCGAGCCACCCTTGACCATGCAATTCACCGCCTTGGCCCCAATCCCGAGCCATTGGCCTAGCTAAGGTTTGAGGGTCTTACAAACCACCCCCACCAAAAGAAAGCCGACGTCCTTGTCAGACTAAACACAAAGTCACCCACGCAACTTTGAAACCCGAGTCTGCATCACTGCATTCCCGTCCACTTAGCCACCCACGTAGCCATCCGTTGGTCCGCACCGACACAACACAAAGTCACCCTCGCGACTTAGAAATTCACTGAGTCTGCACCGCTGCATTCTCGTCCCTTAGCCACCCACGTAGCCACTCGTTGGTCCACACCAACATAACACAAAGTCGCCCGCGTAACTTTCAAACTGCACCGAGTCTGCACCACTACATTCTCGTCCATGTAGCCACCCACGTAGTCACTCAATGGTCCGCACCATCATAGAGCGAACACGGCCCCTCCCACATGCACCACTGACGCCTCCATCACACCTGCCTTGGCCACAAGCAAGTGCCTACGCCAGCGTGTGTCCTTGCCCTCGAAGGACTACACAACTTGGAGGGCCGTGGTCCTCGTCACGTCCTCTTCATCATCGGCAACCCCCTGCTTCTCTTGCTACCTCCGCAGCAAAAAGGCACTCAATTTCACCTTTGACGGACAGTTCTTGGCCATATGAGGTCCTCCACACGTGAAGCAGCCCTTGTTCTTCACCGTTGGATCCGACTCCCCACTTGTGGTCCCATTACTCTCACCACCCTTCTTGCCATTTTTATTCTTTAGGGGTTTCCCATTTCTGGTCTCGGTTCCCTTCTTGTTGGACGCCCCATCAGGTCTACCGAAATTCATCAACCCCTCGGTTGCCGCCATCGCTGTTGGAAAGTCCTTCACACCTTGCCGATACAACTCCGTCTGCGCCCATGGCTGCAAGCCCGACATGAAGTTGAACAGCCTATCAACTTCAGACATGTCTTGGATGCCCAGCATCAACGATGAAAATTTCGTCACATAAGCCCGCACAGTCCCACTATGCTTCTAATTCTTGAGGGACTCCCTCGCAACCCAAGCAACGTTGCAGGGCAGGAATTGAGCCTTCAATTCCTTTTTCAGAACCACCCACGAGTCTATCACGGGTCTACCAGCACTTGTATCCTCTTGCACCCCTCGTGCGCCACCACAATTTGGCATCTCCATCGAGATACATCGAAGTGATGGTTACCTACCTCGTCTTCCGGTGTCCTAGCAGCCTTGAAATACTGCTCCATGTCCCATAAGAAGTTCTCGAGATTCTTGGCATTACGGTCACCTTTGAATGCCTTTGGCTCTGGAACTTTCAGTTTTGATGGCCCTCCGTCGCCACCACTTGGCCCACTAGCCGTGGCCTTCTACAAGAAAGCCACATGAATCTCCATCTCGGAGAGTTTGTCCTTGACACCCACTGCCAAAGACTCCACATCACAAAACACCCTCTCGAACCGTTCGGTTATTGTCCGTGACAACTCCTGCAAGGCCTCCCGAAGACTCTCGATCGTCCTCGCTTGCTGTTCGCCTTGCACAACAAGACTCTCGGCTCCATCAGACTGTGGCACACTCACAAAGTCCTCCACCCGAGCCAACTGCTCCCACAAATCGTTCATCCTCGAACGTGCACCAGAACCAAGCCACCAACTTGGGCTCTGATACCAAATTGTCACAAGGTCAACCCTCACAATGCGACACCTGTGATGGCAGCAAGGACCCGTCCTTACTCAGCCCCAATTGCCCTTGAACGGAGGCTTATCTAGCAAAAATCAAAGCCCCCAAGGCAACCCAATTGAGCCAACCAAGGATTCTCACACACAGAAATGCAAAGCACATAACCAGATTACGGGAAACCGCTTTTCCAACCTTTTATTGCCTCAATAAGAAGGAAATGTACACTCTCGCTTTCTTGTGTCCCTAATTCTCTTGGCTGCCTGCAACAATGCCTAGCACAGGTCCTATAGCCACACAACAAAGCCTACGATACAAAAATGTGCAGTGGACAAACCCCAACTGCTAGTCACACGTGTTGTCCTCTGGTCAACACATAAATCAGTGTCTAGGTGTGTGGATGACAGCCCCATCCACTAGGCTTCGCTGGCACCAATCAGTGCGCGTCACAACAGCACCACTCGGCCAAGTCACTGGGCCCTGCCTTGCTGGTCTGCATGGTAGTCAACCACTTGTCCGCACAAGTCGTCCTCACCATAACCGCCACCAGGTGTCGCCCTCTGGACACATCTGCGCAAGCCCACATGAAACTACCACTGGTAACCGCTTGTAACCGCCTCCTGATTGTCTGATCAAGCCTTGCACCACATTCTGCCAAGTGTCCAGGCTAACTGCCCAGACCAGTGGCGGCCAGGAAGACCCACGTGGTCCAACCAGAGCCCGCCCACGTCTGTAGGAAGCATGTCCGAAGGTCTGTGTCACGCCCCATGCTAACTCACCTTTGTGCGCACGTCTCGACTCGCCCACGCACCCGTTGGTCTGTCTGAGTGCACGCTGGTCCGCGTCGACCCACATTGACCAGCCTATGGCCCTGATCGTTGCCGCCATGTGCTGACCCCCCAACACCTTTGCTTGGTTTTGCCTGAGTGCCTAGACACCCAGGTCTTTGCACCACGATCCCGATGGTGTGTTGGGCTGCTGGCTGAACACTGTCCGAAGCCAAGCATCCTAGCCCGACTAGCCCGACTTCGCATGGCAAGCTACAAAGTCTTGCCCATGCTGTTCACCGCCTCGGCTCCTATCCGAGCCATGTTCTTGCCAAGGTTTGCGGTCTCATTTGCCCATACAGTTCACCGCCTTAGCTCCTATCCCGAGCCACCCTCTGGACCATTGCAGTTCACTGCCTTGGCCTCAATCCTGAGCCATTTGGCCTAGCCAAGGTTTGAGGGTCTTACACAACGGTATCGCCACGACGATGACACAGACAATTCCGTTTCACATCGGCGTCATGTTAACACCTTTTTTTTTTTTTTTTTTTTGGGGCAAAGGAAAGTTAGAGAACGAAGAGAATTGGTTGTTTTGTAAACCCTTAATCAGTTTTCAGGTTTTATACATCTCTTATTAGTTAGTAGGCCGGTCATTCATGAAGGACTTAACCTTTACTCATTACATATGTCAACACACATATAAGTATATATATTTAGACATGAGGTTTAAATTATTATTTATTGAAATATGTAAGTTAATTATAAAGGATAATGGTTGTCTAGTATCTCTAAAGAAATGCTAAAATATGTCAATGCTATTTTAGCTTTGAGAAAAAAATTTCTCTCTAAGAAAGGGTAATTTTCTATATTAAATTTATGAATAGTAAATTTCATGGTAAATTTCTCAATAAGATATAGTAACTGTTAAGTTTTATCACATATTGTTATTTATGATAACTTAATATATATATATATATATATATATAATAAACACACAAATTGTATTTTTATTTTTATTTTTATTTTTTTACAAAATTTTAAAACTTAATGGCGATGATAAATTAGAGATGTGGTACTAGAAAATAACATGATATAATTGAGAACAAATTTCAAATAGTGGGGTTAGGCTCTCACACACATATATATGCGATATGGATGTGGTAACATTTTTAAACGTACAGAATTTCAAGAAGCATATTGTAAAGTGTTCCATATATAGTAAAATTGTTAATATTAATTTTAATTTATGGAATTCATCAAGAACTCGTAAATATTTGCATGAACATTTGGAAAAGGGTACTTTTCTATATTAAATCTATGAATAGTAAATTTGATGGTAAATTCCTCATTAAAATATAACAAATGTTAAAGTTTTATCACAAATTTTTATTCATGATATATATATATATATATAATATAATATAAACACACAAATTTTATTTTTTATTAAAATAACATGATATAACTGAGAACGAATCTCAAATAGTGGGGTTATAAGGCTCACACACACATATATGTACATATATGATCTGGATGTGGTAACATTTTTAAATGTACAAAATTCTAAGAAGTATATTGTAAAATGTTTCATATATAGTAAGACCGTTAATATTAATTTTAATTTATGAAATTCAGCAAAGAACTTGCAAATATTTGCATGAACATTTGAATTCTAGTTAGTTACTGCAAGTTTCAAAGAGGTGACATGTGGAAGAATAATATTGTATGCACGCATAATGTGTTTTCAATGAAGCCACAAGTGTTTATTTCATGCGGCGGCGGCAGCCGAAAAAGAAAAAAAAAGGCCGCCTTCACCCAAAGCTGGTCGTGTACGTTTAGTGCTATTGTCACAAGTTCATGCTTGGGAATTATTTTTTTCTTTTCTTTTTTCCCTTTTTGAGATAATTACAAAACATATTTAGCTTGTGTTGGACACTCAAAATTTAGTGCCAAAGTTACAACCACCACAGGGAAGGTTTTTTTTTATTTTTTATTTTTACTGATAAAAAAAATCGATGATGTCGACCGCTTATTCGAGAATTTAGAAAAATCATAATAGTGATGCAATTATTTTTTCAAAAATTATGAGAGATGAAAAATATGCAATCAATTTTTTAAACACTACTTACTATTAGATTCGGGAATCCACCTCAAATATTAAGTTCTTTATGAATCTATGAGATGCATCTTATGAACAGACTCAGACATTTATTCAAGGTCTAAATTTCATATAAACCGCCCCTCAAATTAAAATATGTTCCTTCATCAAATCATAAGAGAAATAGTATTAAAACTTGACGTATTTTCTCATGATACGAGAACTCTTTTATTATTATTATTAAAATAAGTTTAAAGTTACATGTTGGTATCTGACCAGGCTCAACAACGAGAACTCTTTTATTATTATTATTATTATTTTGTGTTATTCACGGGGAATATTTGGGTGATTTTGAGGGTTATCTCTAAAAAAGCACTCTAGAATATTGCTTTATTTATATAATAATTTTAAAATTTTAACATTTTATGAGATAAATCAAATGTTCTTTCCAACTAGTCAGAAATATATCGATAACTTATTAGAATACATTTCGATAATCCGAATCAATATGGATAACTGATAGTCTCGATCACTTGAGAGTGTGCGCATGTTTTTTTAATGGAGCCACAAGTGTGTTATTTTCATGCGGGGCAGAAAGGCTGCCTTCACCAACAGCTGGTCGTGTACGTTTAGTGCTCTTGTCATGAGTTAATACTAGGGAATTAAAAAAAAAAATTTCTCTCTTTTTCCTTTTAGAGATAATTACAAATTTATTAGGACTTGTGTTGGGCATTGAAAATTCAGTGCCAGAGCAACGTGGAGGTTATAACAACCACATAGGATTTTTTTTTTTTTTTTTTTGCTGATAAAAAATAAAAAATATTGATGTCGACAGCTTATTTGAGGGTTCAAAAAATCATAGGAGTGATATAATTATTATTCTCAAAAGTCATTACAGAAAGAGACATAATCGGCTCTATTAAACATTAGCTATTATCAAATTTAGAAATCCACACCAAATGTTTTTACATTTGGGCACTTAGTTCGAGAAATCTTTTATGAATTTATAGACGCACCCAACAAATGGATTCAGATGCTTTTTTGAAACTCAATTTACATATGCCGCTTCTAAAGTTTAAGTATGCTTCGGTATCAAATCATAAGGGAAATAGTACTAAATGTAACCTATTTTATTATTAGATTCAACTTAAAGTTACTCAATCACAAATCTAGTTCTGGAAATGAATGTCATATTTTAAACCAGACGTGAAAACTTGAGAAATTCAAATTCTAATGCTAAACTGAACGAGAATTTAAAAAGTTTTTTTTTTCTTTATTTGAACGGATTCTAAAGAAATATTATATCATTGGAACTTCATTAAGTGTTTTGTAAATGCAAACGAGTGTGACATTAAGCTTCGTACTTAACTTGATATGATCGAGTGAATGGAAATGAAAATCAGCAGGCAATTTATGAAGGGCCAAAAGATATGCTTTCCAATTATACGAAAACATTATAATCTCTTGATTTTCTTTTCTTTAAACTTTTGTATGTGTTATTTTAATATATTGAGTTAGAAATTTAGTGTGAGATGGATAAAGAATTTAGATTTTAGAAATTTCGTAATTGTTTTTTTCTTTCTTTAAACTACATTGTTGAGAAAAGAGAGAGGAGAGAGAGAGAGAGCAGAAACAGAAAGTGAAGGAAGAGTAAGGGAGATAGTGAATGAAGGAGAGAAAGGAGAAATAATGTGGATCAATCGAAATATTTGGTATTTTAATCTTTTTAAAGGATGGTTAAAAAAAATAATAATAATAAATTAAACGTCAATATTCAAAGTCAGTATTAAGGGAGGGAAAAAAATCCAAAACATTCAGAACCAAATACGCTCCCGAATAAGCTCTCTCTTCTAATTTCGAACTTAGGAGCCCAAACAAGCTTTCACGTTGAAGGCCAATGGTTTTACATTCAGATCCAAGGCCGACCGAGCCCATCACCCATGTGGGGCTATAGGGAGGACAGAATTGGGTTGGCGGACTCCTACTTTTTACTCCCTCTGATTGAGAAAAAAAAAAAAAAACTGAGAAAATTACTTAATTAACCATTTTTTTAATCTATTGATAATATGTCATAAATTTTAGTTAAATTTAGTTTAATTTTATGTAATGTTTAGTGTTAACTTTTTATGTTATGTTGGTACAACGATCTTTAAATTTGTGTTATTCAGGTGTTTTTCTCATCAACATTTTATAGCCAGAAGTACTTTTTGAAATTTCTCACCTTTTTTTGAAAAAGATTAAGATTGTATGGACAAAAATAATCTAGGACTTTTTCTTTCTCTTCGTTAACTCTTCCTCGTCCCTGCCCCGCATTGTTGCTGTTGTTGCCCAGCAGAGACAAGCCACCCACCATCCTCGCCGTTGAGCTACCCGAGTGTTGTTGTTGCCGGCAATGCCATGAGATTGGGGACGCTGTAGGGAGATCCGCCACAGTACCAAGAGGTCTCATTGGATCTCATTGCGACGTTGGCTTGGTGGCCGTTGTTTGTTTGCGTGTGCACGTGTGTTTTTTTTATTCTTTATTATTATTGGTTGGAGCACAGGCTCAACATGTGTATTGTCTAAATTATATAGAATTTAAAGAAAAGTATTAAAAGATTTAAAAAAACTAAAAACAAAAACAAAAACGAAAAACAACAAAAGAAAAAAAAATACAAAACGATAAAATAAGGGGAAAAAAAATAGAAAATCCCTCATAAAACTTAAAAAATAAATGGTTGAAGCTTCATAGAAACTTAAAAAAAAAAAAAAAAAAAAAGCTCAAAAAAAAAAAAAAAAAACTTCAAAGAAATTCATTCCCTTTTTTTATATTTAACTTTTTTTGAAAGGCTTTTTATATTTATGGTACATATGAAAGAAGTTGATAAGTGAAATAGAAAATTAATGGGGAGGTACAATAAAAATGATGGCTGAGAGGACTGCATAGAAAACCAATTTGAGTAGAGATGTACTAATTGAGAAAAATGATTATTGAATATCAAATGTATTGAGAGTAATATGAAAAATTAGTTGATAGGGTTGTAAGAAAAAAGGTTTAAATGTAGATATATTTGAAACTAATTGTTTAAGGATGAATGGCAAAAAAAAAAAAAAAAGGAAATAAAAGGAAAAAAAAAGTGGAACAACACGTGGAAGCTAGTAAGAAAAAAGATTTAAATGTAGATATATTTGAAAATAATTGTTTAAGGATGAAAGGAAAAAAAAAAAAAGGTTGGGTGGGTGGGGGGGGGGGGGAAGAGAAAAGGCCAAAAAAAAAAAAAGTGGAGCAACACGTGGAATCTAAGAAGGGAGAGTTGTAGAAATGTCATTAGTACTTTTAATAATTTATAAAATATTATTTTATTATTATTTAGTATTATTGAAATGTTATTATTAGAAAAATAATAGAAACATCAATTTCAATTCTAATTTTTGAGTACTATATTATGTGATAGGTGTATTGTTCTTTTATTGGTATAGTTATCACATCAATTAAAAGCATATACTATTAAGAAAAATGATAACTCACCATTATATAAATTAATATTGAAAAGTTGAGATTAGAGTTATGGTCCGTTTGGTAAATTTTTTGTTTTACTTCTAGCCAGTTAAAGAAGAGAAGCAAAAGTTGTATCTTCTTAGTAAGTGTTTGGAATCAAAAAACATTTGGTCTTTAAAGTATTATAATAAGTACTAAAAATGTTAAATGAAATTTATAATATCCAATTTAAATTTTGTTACAAGTTTAAAATCTACTCAAAAGAGTTTTTGCCAGAAATCATATTTTTTTGACTTTGACAGAAAGCACTTCTAAAGACCGAAAATTTTTCTGACAGATCATTTAAACACTTTTAAAAGCTACTTTTGGATTTCAAAAGCCAAAGCAGCTTTTAGAAAAATCAGTGAAACAGCCCTTAGTGTCATGCTTTTTTTAATTTCAACGCGAAAAACCAAGCAATAACATGTACACTACATAAATTTTTAGTATCGTGGCAAACTACCTCAAATATCATGGTGGGATACCACTTCATCACAAAGCACAAACCTCAAGTATTATGGTAGGATACCATTGGTAGCATGGTCAGCTATCGCCTGTTGCCATAATTTCGGGCATCATAGTGTCTACCTTCAAGTATCACCAACGGCTACTATCGGGTATTATACTATCAGGGTATTGTTGGTATTCTAAATGTGTTAGTGTGGCATTTTCTGCAATAATATTTTTCGTAGGACAAAATACCAAAACCATTTGTGTAAAGGTCCCATTGGAGGATAATCACTAAGTTGAAAAAGAATTTAGAAAACCATCCCCTTAGTGTACCTTCTCTTAGTTTGTCCCTTTTACTTGCCTCTATCTTACACTACTAGTATCGTTTTGTGCCTACGCCTTGATTTTTTATTATTTAATTTTAATGGGAAGATAATATTTTTGTATTACTAAATAAAACATTTTTTTATTGATAAAAATTTATAGTCGGAAATACATATTCATAGTTTTTATTCAATATTACATTTATAATAGCCTAAATAAATTACCAAAAAAAAAAAAGATAACTAAATCATTGATTTAACTGGACTTGGTTTAAGGTTCAAAAACAGTTTCTTTGCTTTTCTTTTTTTAAATGTCACCATAAAATTATGATAACCCTATTAAAAGAATACACGATTTTCAAATGAAAAAAAAAAAAAACACAAGATTTAAAAAAAAAAAACACAACGTAATTAGCTGAAGTAGCGAAATAAAAAAAAAGTTTAATTAATTCATGAAATGACAAAATAGTAGTGTGAGTGTAAAAGTAAACAATGTTAGATGTGAGAAAATAAAGAAGTTATGTGGAATAAGTTTATAAATAATTGGATTTGAACTAATTTGAAAAGAATAAAGGGGAACCATTGGATCGAAAAGGTTGAAGTACAAAACTTAAAAAACTATTCACATTTCTATAATATTTTATAGATACAAGTATGCGTGGTAAGAGAGATGAGAAATATGAAGGAAGGAAGAGACTAAAACCCAAGTGAAAGGAAAGTAATATAAAAATTTATTTTACCTTTATATCCTTAGAGATAAAGATAGAATATGATGAAAGTATGAACAAAATTGTAAATTCATTCCCTAATTTTTTGTGGCACGTTTTGTCTTCTACTTTCTATTCAAAGTCGGAAAAAATAAAAAAGATGAGTCATAGATTTTCTACTTCTTTTCTTCCAAATTTGTCTCTACAAAACAACTAAATATTCTCCTTCAAACTCTAAAATTCTTCCAACAATTTCTTTCATTCTACTTTTCGATTCTACAAAACATAACAATAGTTTCTTGTCCTTAATAATAAATTACAAAGTGACTTGATGAATTTACATCTTTTATATATATACAGTATATTTTGATGTCCGAACTCAGTTTTTACTTCTTCTGCCATTTAGGACCTCTATATATATATATATGTATGTTTGTATATATATATGTATTTGATGCCCTAACTTAGTTTATACTTCTTCTGCCATTTAGGTCCCTCCTCTATCTCTCCCTCTAACCGCACGTTTGAAAAAGATTCACCAGGAAGATCCTCAACCAGATGAACTTCTTTGTTTTCTCCTCACCAAACCAATATGTGTATGCCCTCTTCCCACTGAAACACTGTCTTCCCACCAACCAATGTGTGTATGTGTATGCGCTATGTGTTTGATCTCCCACCGGAACAATATGTGTATATATATGCTCTCTCTCTCTCTCTCTATATATATATATATACACACACTCACACACACACACACACACAATAAATTGTATATATGGTTATCATTCCTTTCGAAAAATGGAACCGCACTTCTGAAAGAGATTCACCAAAAAGATCCTTAACCAAATGATCTCGCCTTCCAACTATAAGAGTACTAAGAACAATGAGTTGCTAAATATGAACTATTGATTATTCTCTCAAGATTTCAAATTATTGTCTTGCAATCTCTTGCGTACTTGTTGTCTAACCCTAAAGGGTCTGTTTATATATAATAGTGGAAGACTCTAAAGTTATTCAATAATTATCTCTTGTAACACAAGGCTCGTTAATATTTTTCTCGAAACTCTAAGATATAAACTTGATCAAATCTAATGTTCTAAAAACGAAAAGCTTGCTTTAATTAGTAATTAATGAATTTCCTAGACTGATTACCTTTTTTAAAATTATAATAAATTATATCTACTAATCTATATTTTATACAATTTTTGGATTTTATTAAATAAAAATCAATAAAAAAATTCAAAAACTAAGTAAAATATATATATATATAAATCTTATGTCCTTCCTTCCTCAACACCTGCTCCATTGTGTTTGTCGTCATCGTCGTCTTCTTTGAACTTGTACTCCAATATCTGAAACGAGTTCATAATCATATATCCACTTGTTATTTCATTTTATCTTTATTTAATTTGTTTTTATCAAGAATTATGGAACAATACAACCAAGGCCTATGCATGTTCTTCCCAGGAATGCAATTCAAAGAGAGATCAAAACCCACAATAAGCTTAAAAAATTTTTAAAACCTGATACCGCTACATTTTTCTCTTTCGTCCTCGAGGTCCACCCAACAGATACAACGGTCTGCAAGTAGTGATTGCGCGCTACCAAAGCAGGTTTGATGTGTCTGCACTCTATCACACTGAATACCTAAACTCTAGAAAGAATACTAACAAAGAGACTTGTTTTCTTTTCTGTATCCCCTCCTTTTATTAGAATTCGGGACAAAGCGGTTATAGAAGCTTTTATCACAACTTTGAATTTTGGCTTTAATCAGCCTTTGAATTCAGGCTTAATTGAGGGTTATAATAGCTGCTATTTTAGAGGATTCCAACATTTAATTTAGTTATCAGTATCTCTTATCTAGGGATGACTTTTTTTTTGCCCCCCCTACTGTTAACCTATTAATCCGCGAGGGAGCTGCCTTAATTGGGGCAGGAAGATTCGATTTACAAGGGTTTGGGGTTATAAACGGGTTAAAAGTTTAACCCTTCTAGGGTTACGTGGTGAGAACAAATTCAAGTGTCCCCAACTCTATTTCTCGTTTACCCGCCTCATTTAATCATATACGATTTTATAGTAAAGATTTTATATACATGATATTATACAATATACATAATTTTAAGTATTAAACGTTAACAAATTTGATAGATGAAAAATCGAATATTATGATTTTGAGCTTATTTTCATTTAAAAGAGCTTTACTCATATAAATTTTATTCTTATACTTTATTTTTATATAATAAATTTAAATAATTGGGTTAATAGGAAACCCCATGAGTACCCTAAACCTGCAACCGGGAAAACTTGCCCCTTATCTGCCAATTTAGACGGGTTTTGGATAGGTATGGGGAGTGCTTTTATTCGTTTGGGTGTTGTGTGTGTGGTGGGTGGGGGGGTGGGGGGGGGTGGGTGTGGGGGTGGTGGTGGTCTTAAACCCGCCCATTGCCATCCTTGGAGTTACCAAAACCAAACCCGCTTGGGGTAGGTGATTTGGTAAGACATTAGTGTTTGCAGGATGTGCACTTGCATACAAGTTCTGTACTTCACTGGTCCAGGATTTGCAACCCCCTGTGCGCATAAGAGAGAGCCTATGTTTTTACATACTACTTAGTGAAAGTTGAATCATACACAAACACCAATGGACTTTCACATTTAGGACAATAGTTTTTCCTTTATTTTTCGAACTTCATAAGTGCATTTTGTGCCTCAATTTCTAATTTACCTGTTCATTTTGAGCATATCAATATATCATTTTGATATTTTCATAGAGGAGAACACAAATCCACCTAAATCGGTCATTAATATAAAGTGAATCCCACTCCTATCAAACCTCTAAATGGAATCCAAAATTGGTTTCATAAGCCATTTTTTCAGGGAAATCGTAGTAAATAGCATATTTTATAGGTGCTTTTGAAGTTTATAGCAAGTTTTTTTAAAAGGTGATAAATTGTAGCATATACTTATTAGTAAATTCTTAGATTTTCTAGTAAATTCTTGAATTATCTAGTAAATAAATGATATCCGGTTAATTTCTAATAGTAGAGTTATGCACATTTGCATGTTAGAGAGAGAAAAAGAGAGGAGGAGGGAGAGAGGAGGAATGAGGGGTTTTTTTTTTTTTGATATTATGTGGTGAAAAATCTAATTATATTATCTAATTATGTTATTTATTATTATGTTTAAAATTTTATATCGCAATTTTCTATTACTCTAATAAAAAAAGGTTATTTGGCTCTCTCTTTTAGTTGAAAGCAGTTTCTCTCTTGTTATTTTATATATATATATATATATATATATATTACTATTGTTTGTGTTCAGGGATTTAATTTTTTATGTGATTAAATGCATTTCCAAACTATATTTTTAGATACGCATATACACATGTCTTCATCAAATAGTGCATGCCATTTAATTTAAAATTATTTTGACCAATTCTTTAGAGAGGACGGAGAAAAAAAAAGTTACAATCAAATTTTTTTTTGGATAAAAAATAGTACAATCAATTCGATACTTATGGAATGCTTCTATATATATTATATGTATTAATTATTCGATGTTTGACATTACATTACAATTTTGTACCCTTTATTAGTAAATAAATTTATCTAACAGTGTATTTATGATGACAATAAATATTGTATCGCGTAAGACTAGCCAAAAAAAAAAAATTGTAACCATAATTAGTAGTTTATCAACTCATTAATCTGTTTTAAATAATTTCTTTAATCAAAATAACATTATAAAAAATTTATGGTGATAATTTCAGTTTTTCGCGTCTATAGATTTGGATAAAATTTTTGGTTTAAAATTTCAAATAGGATGATTTGAAATCTGAACCTGTAAATGGTTATTAATTAACCCTACTAGAGTCCACAAGCCACAATTCTAGTTTTTATTTTTTTTTTATTTTTTTTATTTTTTTTTTCATTCACCAATTTTTGTACTGCAAATGTAACATGTAAAAGTTATCGTGTGAAATTGTCTGTTTTAAATAACAATAACTTCATGAAGGTGTAATAATTGGTATGTGATAAAGTGACTACGTATACTTGCCTAGTGGCAAATTACTCAACTCTATGAACTAGTGTTATTGCACTATTTTGTGTGTTTAATTGAGCTATGTTGTTGAGAGTTTTATCTAATTAATCCTTTTAAAGAACTATTTTTTTATCATTTGTGTAGATTAATTAGGTGAAAATGAAAATTTTTTAGCTTATAGACTCAAATTGGAGACAAAAAGGTCATTAAAAGGCTAAAAAACTGATTAAAATTCGAAATCACGCCGGAACCAGCCTAAGCCCACACAGGGAGATTCACGCATACCCATAGGCCTCAGACACCGTCTTATCAGTGCCAGATCGCGCAGAGTGCGAGTGCGAGTACGCAACATGCTAACCCATTTATGCGTCACTTGCCGCATGTCAATCGATTGCAGCAGCTGCCGATTCTTATGCCACGCGTTCCACCCTAGCGCCCATACTCCCTAATAGGTGTCAACCTAATTGGAATGTACTAATTCCTTATTATTAGTTTATCTCTCTCTTCATTTTTTTGAAATATAAAGGGAGAGTTCGAAATCCCCATCCCAATTCTATAATAATAAAAAAACTGGTAAAAGATTAAGGAAAACACTTCTTGTTATAATTTTTCAAAGTCATGGTTACTCAATCTTTATATATTACACACATAGAACCAGACTTTCCATTGTAGAAAGTCTTTTTTTTTTTTTCCTTTCCTTTTTTTTAATTAAAAATGAAAATCTTTTTATTTATTAGTGATCCCATTTTATAGTAACATATATAGTTTAGTTTAAGGATGTCAATGGGACGGGATGGTCTTCTCATCATCCTGCCCCATGAATAAAAACACTCCTCAATACCCACCTTGTAATCTATTGAGTTGATAGTAACTGAACGGGTTTTCTGGTAACTATTAATTTGTTTGTTGTCAGCTCAATAGGAAAGAAGGGATGTACAAAGGAAAGAGAGGTATGTGTCGACTCGATCACTGTTAAAGATCTCATCTAATTCTTTCTTTCATTCTCTCTCAAGTTTTTTTTATTTTTTTATTTTTTATTTTTGGCTTAGTTCTTTGTTTTAGGTTTCAACTCTCTCCCCACTCTATAACCTCCTAATGTTCAAGTTGCCCAATTGTTTCATCTAATGTTCAAGTTGTCCAATTGTTTGTTCATAACTAATTACTCTTTTTTCGTCCCCTCTCATATTTAACTTAACGCATTTAATTAGAAGCTAAAATTAAAGTAGTAAAGTCAAGATAATATCGTAGAGATGTTGAATCTTTTCAGGGCCATCAAATACATTCATCAAAATTTGTCGATATATGTATTTCATATTGTTTCTAACGTAATTTAACATTCGCAAGTGTGCACTACCACAAATATTCTTTATGGCAAGAACTTAATCGAACATTAATGATATGTACTAATACATCGAGTTTTATGCTTGATCATTACGAGTGAATATCGTGATTACATATATAATCTAATGATAAATTTCATATTTAACTTTATTTTAAAACGCAGTGTTTAAATTTATCCGACCTTATTTTTTAAATATATTTTTTATAAATAAATGAAAGGTCATCTAAGCAAATAAGAAATAAAAGAACAGATGAGAGGCTTTTTTTTAGGGTAAATGTCTTGTCTCTTGTGTTAAAATCAAAATACCAATTTTGCCCCCTCCTGTTATACATATGTCTAATGTATCCACGTATTTATATAAAACAAGTCACAAAATATATCCATTACCATTTTTAAAAAATTATAATACTATCCTTGTTAATCCATTACATACATTTTTTCGATATTTTTTTTAAACTAAAAATCAATAAAATTTCAAAAACTAAATAAATTTCTTAAAGATTATATCTTTATCTCCCTCCTCCTTCCTCAACACCCGCTCCATTGTTGTCCGCCGTCGTTTTCTTCTTCGATCTTGTAGCTTGCCACATTCTTGGCTAAACCCAGAAAAGAAATTGTAAGCAACAGTCAGACTTGCCAAGCTTTTGAAGTCACAAATTAGCTACGGAAGAACCCTGTATGGCTTGCATTTTTTTTTCCCCCACCTTGAGAAAAAGCCTGTATATAGCTTCCTCGGTGCCCGTAATTTGTTTCACGTGGACATTTCATTTCAGCGCGTTCTCATTCTGAAAACAATGTTGTACAATATTTTGGACCCATCCTCCTTTCAATCCAATTTGGGAATGGGAATTTGGCCCATTTCTAAAATTACACACCCTCATTTCACATTTTTTAGATGAGTGTAATTTGTACGGTAACATTTTCATATTCAAAAGTTTCTCGCTTTTATACTTTAGTTTTAAAATGTCATACCTTTTTAGTTTCATTTCTAACTAGATGTTTTTTTTTTTCTTTTTTTTTAATATGTTGTTCATAATGAAAAGAGGAACAAATTCTTATCGTCCCAAATTAAAATATGCTATTAATATTAAGATTTTTATTAGATTTGTTAGAATTTTTTTTTAAATCATTGTCAACATCTATTCAAATATCATCTTCGAAATTGTTCTCTTTTCAGAATAACAATTGAATTATACATTCAAATGTCACATCAGAATCAAACAAAACTGACTTTTAAATTCAAAATTAATTTTTTGTTTTCGTCTCAAAATGCAACAAAATGAACCTAAGAAACAACTGAACCCTCAATCTCTCATAGAGAAGACGGTGGAGCGGGTGTTGGGGAAGAAGGAGGTAGTGGGGATATGTTGCGATTGTTTTATTTTATTTTATTTTAAAAAGTTTTTAGTTTTGAAATTTATTTTTCAATATTTTAGTTAATGATTTAAAAATGGTATTTAATATAATAATAATGATAGTATTGGTATTTTCAAAATTTTGATATTACAAGAGGTATTTTATAACTTATTTAACAAAATACATGAGATCTCAGTATTGTATAACAAAGAACAAAAACGATAGGATTATTTTTCATTAGTACCCTCTTCAAATTTTATAGTCACTCTCATTTTTACTTTGAAAACTGTCACTTTGCCTCCTAAGTTTTAAATTCGCTCTACTTAACTCCCTCTACTAGAATATTTGTTAAAACATAAAAAGGGTTAATTGCAGTCATGTGGTCCTTTTTTTTTTTTTTTTTGGTTTATTTTTAACATAAATTATAATTAACTGGTTAAGTGAAACAAATTTCCCTCTCTTTTACATATGTTTTAAACAAAAATTCTTATAAAAAAGTCAAATGTGACAAGCGAGAATGACCCTAAAATTAAAAGAACATGTGGGAATAATTCAAAATAATATATTTGCATATGTTTTGAACTTGGGTCAAATAGAATTCAAACCTTCATCTCATGGTGGAGTAAATGTTGAAGTACTGCTAGATTATGTCTACAATCGCAATCCAAAATGATAATTTCATTATACAATGAGGTACTTTGGATATTTATCTTTCGTATAATAATGGTGCGTTTGGAAACTATAGTCATTGTATATTCTATCCTAATGCATTGTAATGTGTGTTTAGGTACTTCATATATTCCATTTTAATACAAATATATTTGAAAGTACAGTAACTCATTTTACTATTTTTTTTTGAAATTCATACACTTTTTCTATCTAGTTTTACCAATCATATTACATACTCTCTTTCTCTCCCTTTCTCTCACCAATACATATATGACTATTAAAAAAGACATGATTACATTTTGAATACAATGTGAAAAGATGATATATCTGAACACATCTTGTATTTAATATATTACATCAGAATACAATACAAAATGAAGATATATCTTTAAACAGACTATCGATATGAAGAATAATTGAAAAGGTAGATTAGATTAAATTCTATTCATGTGTTTATCTACAAAATTTTAAAAAAAAATGGCAATGTAATGTAAAAAATAAAAGACGGATATATAATTGAGATGTGGGGCATAGAGGGGAGGAAAGAAACATGAAAAGAAACAAACTAGTTCAAAAATAAAAGAAAGTGAAAAAGAAAAGAAAATGGCAAATGGCATTAGGGAACGCATCTTCTCTCTTTGATCCTCTAGGATAGAATTCTAAGCATGTCTTCTCATCCCCCATAAACTTCGCACACAGAATCACACTTGCACACTCTCTCTCTCATTGGCCCATAATAATAATAACAATAATAATAATATGTTTATTATTATTAACCCTCTGATAACTTTAGTTTTCTCTCTCATCCCTAAACATTCCAAGGCATTAATACATCGCCCCCCTCGTCCGCTACAGAAAGCCAAGAGGGTTAAGAGAGATGGGTCACTCCCACCCACTGATTCTCTCAATCATAACACCCCCCCACCACCACTCTCTCTCTCTCATCTCTCTTTCATAAATCCACAAATCCACCTTTACCATAAACCATCTTTTCTTCTTTCTTGACAATTCCACAAAAATATTTTACAAAATTAAAATTAAAAATAAAATAAAATAAAATAAAACCACTACATCCATTTCCCCACTTCACTCCGACCAGACCAGTCCCATCCTTACCCCCAACACCGCCCTCTTATTGAGGTTTTTTTTGTACACTTCTCTCTCTCTTTCCTCTCTCTAAAAAAGCATATTAATTCCACTTGTTTGTCCTTTTACTCCTAGCCAGTTTTCTTTAATTTCCCATTTTCTTTTTTTTCTTTTTTTTTTTAATAAAAAATTTTATTTTAGTTTTATCCTTCATAAATCTTCACTTTCTCTCTTTGTTCCAGCTTTAAAATAATTCTCCCTGATCCGGCTATACATCCCCACACACAATTTTAAAGCACCAAAAAAAGAAATGTCACTGGACATGATGGCCTCCGAACGTGTTTGTTATGTTCACTGCAACTTCTGCAACACCATCTTAGCGGTACAATTAAATCCCCCCCTCCTTTTTTTTTTTTTTTTGTTTCCAAAAATTTCAAATTTTCTCTTTTAATTACTCTCCTCCTCCTCCTTCTTTTTCTTTCTCTCCTATTATATCATTTTTTACCAATAATTTTCTATCTCTCATGCCTTTTTCCAGCTTCTGAATTTAATCCTGGGATCATCAATTAACTCTTCGGTTCGATCAATTCGGTTTCTTTTGAGAAGAAAAATAATTACCCAACATCTAAAATGCCTTCTTCATTTTGAGTGAATAATTTAGTAGAATTCACAACAAATTTGATCCTTATCTTTTTTTTTTTCTTTTTTTTCTTGTGATTATATGCAATATTTTATGAATATTTGTAGCTTGGTTTTGTCCCTAAGCTTGTAAAAAAAAAAAAAGAAAAAAAAATCCATGTACGCTTATTTTGCAGTGAATTGCAAAACAGCACATAAAATCCAGACCGCTCAAAACGATTGATGTTAGGTAGAACTACCATATCTCTACAGTAATCAAAAGTGAATCAACAGGTTTTGCGTTTTCAAAGACCACAGTGACCAGAACTTCAATTTAGCTTCTTTTTTTTAATTTATTTTTATTTGGTCATCTAGGGTTAACTTTCCAAGTTTTGATGCAACCCTTTCGATCAAGCTTTACAAAGACCTATATCTATATATATATATATATATATATATAGTTTTTGTGATGATCGATACAATATAATATATAGCATGACTAAGGCAGTGATTGGTTTTTGTTTTATCACTGTGTCGTCTCATATAAAGAACTGATTCACTTCCTTGTTTGATCTCTTCTCTTTCTCCTCCTCTCTCTTTCATCGCTCTCTCTCTCTCCTCTTTCTTTTCTTTCTCTGGTGGACGTGGGTGCGTCTGTTTCTCACATATGATGCCACTCTCTCGATCATAGATATGATGAACTTTCTTGCATATTTCAGGTTTGTACATGATTTCGGTACAAAAAAGTTGTCTTCCCCATTCTCTAACAAGAATTTTGTGGTTAGAGAGAGAGAAAAAAATTCATATAGCTGCCGAAGGGAAAAAAAAATCATGACCCAAAGTCCTTTCATCATAAGATGCCAGCTCTGATTTTGAAAAAAAAAAAAAAAAAAACCCTCTTAAGGAATAACGCAAAAAATATTTATATTTTTTATTTTTGTGTTATGATCATCTCTTAAGCACTGCAAGAAAAAGAAAAGAAAAGAAAAGAAAAAAAACAGTACAGTGTCCACACTGAATTAGTCTTGGTGTTCATGATGGTCATGAACTGAATCATCTTTATTTTTTTTTCGTCTAATTTTTTTTTCTTTATTTTTTTTTTATTTTTATTTTTTCTGTTTTGGAATTATAGCTTAGCTGTGGTTAATGCTGGCCATGGCCTTTAATGGTTTCCGTTCCAGTCACGTCGCTTTCTCTCTCTCTCTCTAAGGTTCAACGTTTTTCTATCTTTTATCATCTCTCTTCCTCTTGCTGGGTGTCAGGCACAAAAGCCACCTAGTGCACCAAAACGAAATTTCCTTTCAAAAAAATTTTGTATTTAGAGAGAGAAGAGGAGAGAGAGAAAAATGACCTTTTAAATTTAAGGGCAACAACAACATCTCATAGTTATTACCCATGTGAGTTCTGTGAGTTCTGATGTCACTGCTTAAAAGGTCCGGATTCTGCGTCTTTCTCTTCATGGGGGTCAATATTTTCTCATTTTCTTCTCTCCGCAGAACAAGAAGAAGAGGCCCCAAATGAACGAAAACGAGATTTAATTCAGGAGGGAGAGAGTTTTTCACCTTTCAAATTCTTCTTCTCCTCCTCTTAGTAAATGAATATGCATCTTCTAATTAACTCAGATGAAATGAAACACCAGAGATATCGAAATAAATATGTTAGGTTTTTACATTGGAAGATTTTTCTCTTGTTTTTTGTTTCTTAATTTTCATTTCTTGGGTGAGAAATTAAATTCATAGCAATTTACAATGTTAATGAATAAATGTTTTTTTTTGTTGGTCTTCCCGATGTGTGTATATATATATATATTGGCAGGTTAGTGTTCCATGCAGCAGCTTATTTACAATAGTGACAGTAAGATGTGGGCATTGTGGAAATCTGCTGTCCGTTAATATGGGAGGAGTTTCTCTTCAAACTGTTCCTCCTCAAGATCCCCAGGTTATTTCTCTACATCCTTATTATGTCGCTCCCTTTTTGGGACATTCTCTTGGTTACTTCAGATATATCTTATATCATAACTTGAGTTATCTATATCTATATATATATATTTATATATGTGTGTATATTTACTGTGTATTTAAGCAGTTTTCTTGACAGACTCAGATTCCCAACTTATAATTGCCAAAGAGATTGTATGGTTATTTTGTGTTTCTCTACTGAGATGGCCTAATTGGGTTTTGTCTTTTTCTTTCTTTCTTTCTTTCTTTAATTTGTTATCATTTTCTTTCCTTCTTTCTTATTACTTTTGGCTTAAAGCAATATATGCTTATATCTGTCTAATTTTTGATATCTCAAATGATATCTAACTAATAATATTACGCCACGTCATGTTCAAAAGTTTAAAATATTTTACAACTGATTTTTTACGTTAAAAATTAATTTTTTTCAATGACGTGTCAAAATATAATCGGTTAGATACTATTGGGACATCAAAATTATACAAAGGAGGTTGATTCCCTCTCTCCTACTCCCTTTCTCTTATTTGTCTTTTGTCTAATGATCAAGTTGTTGTGAGCTTATTTTTGTTTTCTTTTCTTTTTTAAGAAAAACTTTTATTCAATTTTTTTAATTGAAGAAAGAAGCAACTGACTTCAAAAGAGACTTATATTCCAATTAGATTGACACCTACTAGGCACGGCATCCCAGGTCCAGATTCCTGAAATTGTTGACACTTGTTATTCACTCCATAGTCCATCCATCCTTAGCCATTAACTAGTTTAATGCTTCATGTTAAATGTAAAACGAGATGCTTAATTAATTCTTAATGCTGATAGGTCATTGATGTTTTATCTTAATTTTTGTTATTTACTAAAAGTTGCAGAAACAGATTCCAGGCTCAGAAGATCAAGGTAATGAGTGTGGATCGTCTTCCAAGTGCAACAAGCATGCTTCGTTGGAATCTGTAGAGCGCGAACCGCCTGCTAGGTCGCCTCCAATTCGCCGTCAGTAATTTTTCCTTTTAAACATTGTCATTCACCTAACCATGTCCTTTGATTTCTCTGAATTTTGGATCAATGCAGGTGTAAAGTCGAGAAGGATTGATGAGTGAGGAGCTTGGTGTGTGATGAGTGGCTAAAGAGTGCCAATTTAGTTGGGACGTCCTTTGTCACTCTGATATCAGCTGCTCCTTCTCACCATCATTAAAAAACTATATATTATTTGAATTTAGTAAAGTTCAGTAAATTAAGCACTTTATCGGTACACATTATATATATATACACACACACATACACATTCTTTTTTTAGAAATGATTATTAAAAATAATTAGGAGGACATCCCAATTAGTTTGATGCCTGTTAATAATCCCAAACAAACAAACGTAGTCAGATCAGCGCAGTCTTACCAAAATTATCTCATGGCTAGCTGTATATTAACTATACAAAACCTTCTTTAGTTCTACTTCAAAATATGGCTAAGAATTCTCTAGGTACTCATGAGGGAACAGCTTTACAGAAAAGCATTTTAAAAGTCAGCATATCATCATTTACTAATGCTTAACATATGTTAAGCTTTTCTCTATCGAGTTTAAGGCTTATCTAGTACAGCTGATCCCCAAATATATATACATATATATGTGTATATATAACAGTACTCGACATGTCACTGTTGTGTCTGCAAAGAAAGTTACTCGATTTTCAAGGTTAATAAAATGCAAAAACAAAGCAAAACAAACAAAATAAAAACTAGAGGTCTCTAAAGTCTCAGATATAAAAATAAACCAGGCATCTGATTTTCCCTGATCACTTCAGATGGCCCATTGGAGATGTTGACATTACGTTTAAATATTTTTGACCTCTAATATTTAGTTCCATAGGCGTTGTGCCCTACATGAAACCTATTTCTGAAAGGCATTTCTTTATATATAATCCTATATCAATTTAACATATATAATAACTCAGATATGTAACACTTTACACACCACACATGAAAGACGACTTCAGATATAGTGCCTACGAAATTAGGAGCATATATAGGACCTCGATATACACATATACATATATACACTATATTTATATACACTTGCTCACATACAGACATAATAGTACGCACACACACACAAACACACAGGGGAGATTTAAAATATGGAATATTGATATTGAAGTGTCTAGACTTTTACTACCTAATATATCAGCTTGAAGAATATGACACTAGTTGATGAACTTGTTCATCAGAATGGAGTACTAGATAGTTGTAGTATCTGAACAGTTTCCGATTATTATCGCAGCTCCGGAGAAGAGACAACGGGTTCCCTCGGCGTATAACAGGTTTATTAAGTAAGTTCTCTAGTTAGTTTGTAACAAATCATGATCATCCCTTTGATTTTGAATCAGCATGTAGTCTCTAATATCCTGTCTTTCACAAGCAAATTCATTCCTCAGATCCAAGTGATTAAAAAGTTCGAACTGCAATCCTAAATCGAAGTTATTATTTTGTTTAGGGGATTGTTCTTCCTCTTTCAGATACTAGTTATCTCCTCTCATCATTTATTTTTTCGTTTGGTTTATATGTCGTGATGCGGTTAATTACAATGTGCTAAAACATTCATTAAAACAATATTACATATGACATATATGTAATATTTTTCTGCAATAATGTAATATGCTAATTTATGCGTGTAGGGAGGAAATCCAAAGGATTAAAGCTGGTAATCCTGACATAAGTCACAGGGAAGCTTTTAGCACAGCAGCAAAAAATGTAAGTAATTATTTTATTAATTATTCATTTGAACATTTACAAATGTACTTTGAAATAAATTATGATTATTTAACGGATAATTTCGATGACACATCACAAACTAAAAAGTATGTTAGTTTATAATTCAATATTTTCTAAGAACATATAGTTTAGACCAATTAGGACATACATCATAGCACATAAGCTTGCTATGTCCCTCAAGTATTTATGAAGATCTACTAAAATGTTACACTTCAATTAAAACCTCCTATATATAATACTTTGACATCAATTGTCTACATATATCTTTAAAAAAAAAAAAAAAAAGTTTACGTGTATAACTTGAGAACTTAAAGAAGATTTTTTTTTTTTTAATATCTAAGAAAGAGATAACTGATATCAAAGCGTACCAAAACTAGACATAAGACTATAGAAAACTTACAAAAGCAAAAAAAAGAGAAAAAAGTGATTTGAGTGCGAATCTAGAATTTAAATATCCAACTAAAAAGCGATAGTAACTAATTAGTTAAATAGAATAAGGTTAATATTTTTGAAACATTTATATGAAATACATTCTTCTGCACAATGAGAAATATGAACGTAAACTTTTTTCTCTTAATTTCATTCTATAGTTTGTATGCATGTAACTTATTTTCTTTATGCATCACTATGATTTGAAGCCATGCCAGTTTTAAGAAGATTTTTGCAAAACGATATTTCCTTGGGAAAACTTTCAAATCATATATATGGTAAAAACGCAATCTGAGCTGTCAACTTTTTATTCGTCTTTTTCGGCATTAATATCTAGTAGCATATGGGACAACAAAGCGGTGGCCATGTCTTATGTATAACATCATTAACAAAGAGCTAACAAGCCGACAAGAGTACTTTCACATCCATCGAGCCATATAGTAATGCTCTTTTGTAATGAGACCTGAAATCACATTTTCTTTAAGAAATTTGAGTTTTTTTTTTTTTTTTTAATCTTTTTCTAGTCTTGTTTTTCTAATCTCTTTAGTTTTATTTTTGCTACTTGGTTTAGAAAAGAAAATAATGTATCATACGTTTATAATAGGAAAAAAACCAGATAAAAAAATTCCTGTTTTATTTGCTCTCTCTCTCTCTCTTTTTGTCTTTAATCATACTATATCGTTGAACTTAAATTCTAACAAGAGAGAAAAAAAAATGTTTATTTCAGTGGGCACATTTTCCACACATCCACTTCGGGCTAAAGCTAGATGGCACCAAGAATAAGCAAGCAAAGTTGGACCAAACAATCGCAGGAGATCATCAGGGAACAGCCAATGGATTCTACTGAGGAAAAAGTGGTACTTCTGTCAACATATATATATATATATATGTAGTGCTTTTATATATATCTAGCTACCTAGCTAGCTTTCCAGTGTACTAATAAGTGAATTATATACGTATATGTGTAACTATATATTTGGAAAATTATAAGGTTGATGACGATTCCTAACTATTTAGGAAGCCACCTTCAAAAACCTTTTTAGCCTTTTACGTGTGCCTTTTCCTTTCCAATTATTTTGTTTTTTGTTCTACAAGTGACATGCTATCCTATTGTATTCTGGAACTTTTTGAATTGTTGTTTTTCTTTTAAGTAAAATTTTCAAGTGTATTTCATTGAACATTGTGCATTCTCTTTTCGAATATATATATATATATATGTTTCTCTTTATCGTTCTCTATGATATCTACTTTTTCTTTTAAGCTTCTGACGACTACTGTTTCTTTTGTATGGCTGATAACCGATAAGACATTCCATGATTTGGGGATCCCACCCTTAGAGAGAGAGCCGTGGGTTTATACAATCTTCTCATATTTGGACTGGTTTTATGTTAGACAGTAGTAACAGAGATTCCAGAAAAAAGAGAAAGATAAAAAATAAAAAAAAAAACTAATAAAAAGAGAAAAGTGCCTTTCACATAATTCCCGTTATTATTATTATGCGGAAGAACATGAAAAAGTAGTGATTTCCTATAATAGTGAAAGTTTCTCAAATATAAGATGTTCTTTTTTATTTTCCCCCTTCTTAAATCAAAACCCTCTTTAGCATTGAAATTGTTATGATATTATTTGAAAGAAAATTTTTTTTCTTACTAAAAATTGGATTCTTGTGTTATCAGGTCTTAATTCTCATTGTATGTAAAGAAAATCTCAGGACTTATTTACGTAATAGAAATGGACTTGAATCGTCTATCCAATTTTTGATATTTTAAATAATATCTAACCAATAATATTATATCACATTATTTAAAATATTTAAAATATTTTAAAATTGATTTTATACATTAAGATCTAATTTCATTTAGTGAAGTGCCATAATATGATTGTTTATTATAACTATAGTTTTATGCAAATAATCATGGTTCGAATAGAAATGGTCTAATCAAATTCTACTCGAAACATATATGTACTATGCAAATAATCATGGTTCGAATATTTAGTTAGATAAGACCTTGTGCATTTGATTACCGAATATCGAATTTGCGGTTAATCGAAGAAGAGAAAAGTAAGAAATCTTATCATTGCACCAATTGGTGGACACATGAAAAGGTATTAACTAAAGGCCTACGTCTTTTGGAACAGTCAGATTATGTGATAACATATGGCAAAATTATATATGTACATATAAATCGTCCGTGAATTTACAAGTATATTAAAAAGTCAAGGAGAAAAAACTAAACAGTAGATGATAATTTCTACTTCAAATGCTTGAAGACCTGTTATTTACTTTCAAAACTATTACAAAATACATACAAATTTTTTTCTTTTTTTTTTTTTTTTTCTAATTTTGAAATTGTTGTTTGTATGAATCATTTAAAAAATAAATGTATTCGTTCTGTAATGGATCTCTTACAGGATCAATTTGCATCGATCAGAAAATGGATATATATGTGTGTGTGTATATATAAATATCAGTTTGGTTTATTGAATTCGGTGCGAAAGCATGATGCCGATGATCATCAGATGCAGCTGATGATGCCTTGAAATCCACAAAACTAACAGGATATACATATATATATATATATATATAATGGCCTTGAATATCGAAAATAAACAAAACATTCTTCACGGATTGCTGACTTCCCTTTAACGAATAGTATTTATATGCAAACACCTTTACACAAAAATAAAAAAGACAAAAAAGCCATTAATTACTAAAAAGTTAAAACAACTTAATAATTAAAAAAAGAAAAAGAAAAAGAAAAGAAAAGAGAATTGTATAAAATCGACGTCAGTGATTACTTTTATATTAAGGGATATAACCATCAAAAGTGGGCATAATAATAAGGTAATTAAGACTCTACTTCAATATTAAACTTAAGCAACTTAATTATGTAATTTGTCGGCACGTAATTAATTGCTCACTTGACGTACCTTCAGATAAATTAACACCTTCAAGCAACTACCAAAAAGGGTACGTACACTAATTACGTTATAACTAAAATGAACAAGGGTATTATATACATATATAACTTTTGTATTTGTTTTTGTTTTTTTTTTTCTGCTAACATATAATTAATTAACATATATACGTACATACTAATTGCCTCTGTCACGCTGACTTCCCTTAGTTCTTGTCCCATGTTCACATTCCATATTTCATCTTTCACATTAACATGTGTGTATATATAATGGGACTGTTGTGTTACACATACACACCCATATATTTACAAATAGTATGCAAATTTAGAAAAATACCCACTTGTCATGTTATGTACCAATAAAGTGGTATTGCTATATATCTATAGCAATATTTCATCTTTCATATTTCAATTTCATATTTACATGTATATAGAGGATTGTAATATATTAAACATATATTATGCAAATTAAAAAAGCCCATTTGTGGGGTTTATGCTGTGTACCGATACTTTGAGTGTTACAAGTCGATGGTGAAAATGGGCAGAATAATAATAGAAGCAGAGAAACACATACAAAAATACAATACAAGTGAGGAAAAAAAGAAAATAAAGAAATTAAAAAAAAATAAAATAAAAGAAGAAGAAGAAGAAGACGATCAAGAGAGAGAAAGTAGAAAGTAGGAGAGGGAAAATTTTGTTGTCCGGAGGGATGGGGTTGATGATCAGAGTACAGAATCTGAAACGTCAATCATGCAGTTGGTATTTGGATGGATGTGTGGCTTCTTTCTCCTCTAATTCTCTCTCTAAAATAAGCAGTGGGTCTTGTCCAAAAGATAGATAGGTGGATCTTTCTTTACTTTAGTCGTATACATATATTTATTATATATATATATATAATATATTATATTGCTATTTGTGAAAAAAAACATCAATTAATGTCTGAATCGGACTGTCATGTCACGTATAACTCATAGGCAGCTGGGAGAGAGAAACTCGTAACAAGAATTAAACAGAAGCTACAACTCAACCCTGATCACACTTTTCTTTAGTAGCTAGAGAGGAAACTAGAGAGAGAAAGTAGAGAGAGAGAGATATACATGATATCATCTGTCTGATATACATGTGTGATGTGTCGACTACTCCTTTTCTTTTTTTCTCGTTACAAGCAAAAACATCGATGGCCACTACTTGGGAACATGTTCCAAAATTTTTTCCCATTTTCAGGACTTTGTGAGAGCTATTCTTTTTTTTTTTTTTTTTTGAATAATGTCATTGACAAAGCCTACCCCACCCACGTGGCAACTATATTATTGTGTGTGTATAGAAATGCAAGTTATAGTCTGCAGCACATATATATATCTATATATATATATATATACACTTCCCTAGTTCATCTACAAACCAACTCGTTTTGCTTACAACTTACGCACATTTGTGAGAGAATCCAGAATATTGTACTTGTACTGTATTTAACAGTTTGGGACGGAGTCAGTAATTTTTTCTGTGGAGGTGTGTGCATTTGTTTTTTTAAGATGAAATAAATTTTAGTGAAAATTATGTGAGAATTTTTTTATTTTAATGGATTTGATGACTTTTAATTTTAGTAGAGACAAAATAATAAAAGTATAAACTTTTTATCGGAATTAATATTAATGGAGGTTATATGATAATTTTTTATTTTTAGTAATAAAAAATAAGGACTATATGAGAATATTTTATTTTCAGTATGAGCTAATTGTAAAAAAATTAAAAAAATTTGAGACAAAATTAAAATAACAAAAATTTGAGAAGGGGGCTGTAGCCCCCACTCGCACCCCCCTCCCCCCACCTCTACATGTTCATTTATATGTAATTTGGCACCTCTACTCTTTAGCTAGCTTTTGAAAATGATATCTTCCTAGCCTATTTATATCAGAGATATGTTTTTGTGAACATTAATAGGTTTGGATTCGAGTTCGTTTGTTAGAAGTTGAATATATCCCTGTAATCAATTTAATTGATGGGTTGTTATATGATGCTAATATGTGGATTCAATACGAGCAACTAAAACCTTAAAAAATACTTATGGTAAAGAAAAAAATTTCAAAACAGTTGAAGTAACATGTTTTATTGTAAATATTTACTTATAAAAATAAGTTATAAAGTAAATTTACTGTAAATTACGTTTCGTAAATAAATTATTAACCATAAATATGTTATTGTCTCAATACGTTAAAATGTAAAAAAGCTTACCTCTTTCCCTCCGAGAACCTTTTTTGCAATTAATTTAGTACGTCATTGTAATTTTTTAACATTAATAGAATAGATAGGACAAGGGTCCTTTAAGGATTCTTATCTCCACCAATTATTATTATTTAAAAAATAGTAAAAAATGCAAGTCTAACGATGCAGTCATTTAACTTTTTTCTTAGTTTTTTTATTTTATTCTTTTTATTTATTTATTTTATGTGAATACATAAAACAAAGTATGTTTATGTCCATTTATACACCTTTTTAACCCAATGCTTGCAGACTTCCCAATGATTCAACCGTATAATGTTAAGGCGATATCTTAAAATAAAAAAATAATAATAATCAGAGTAAGACAATAATAATTAATATGTTAATAAGGCAACCCTATTACTTTAGCAAAAATTTGGTGCCGTTGTTTGATCTGTAGATTAATTATAGAATTTTCTCATTATTATAAACTTTCTAAATTTTAAACCTATTTTCATTAAAACAATATGTTAATTAATGCATAAATTTTTGTTTTATTTTTAATTTTTGAAGGAAAAGAGGGAGTGACTAATATTAGGAGACTCTTGCACATATAAATAGAAACCTCAACCAACATCAAGTTTGCCATTTAAAATTATTAAATATATAAATATATAAAAACGAAATTATGAAAGAGTCAGAAAGAAAATAAGACGGGCCCAGCGGGCAACAAACAAAAAAGAAATAACTAAACGACAACAAAAACTAAGGACGTTGGAACAAAGGTAGACGATAACCGACACCCAAAAGGAAAGCGGAAACTACGCATTTAAAAACGAATTATTAAGATACATATAAATGGAACCTTGCTAGAGTTAAATCCATAATGAAAAAACGTAGAAAGAGAAAAAATGGTATTAAAAAAACTCATGAGGTGTCTAGGTTTTTTCTTCTTTTTTTTTTTTTTTTGGTTTTGTTTTGTTTTGTTTTGTTTGTTTTTTTTTTTTGTTAATACATTTGTAGATGTTTTGAGACTAGGATTTGGTCGTCCATCCTACCCTAATTTTATATTCTAGAAGAGTAAAATATACAAAAGCTGATTATACAACGGATTAAAAAGGTCAAATAAGGAATCCAAAAAAAAAAAAAAAAAAAGTAAATTGCTAAATTGGTCCCTAAAATTTTGACTTTGTGCAACTTTGGTCTATGAAATTTTTTTTCATAGCTTGAATGCCCCTAAACTAGTAAAATGTTGCTACAATAGTTTTTTTACGTTAATTTTTGAATGAAATATGTTAGTTAGCATAATTTTTTGATCAATTTATTAACGGGATTTCATTTAAAAATTAATAAAAATGATTGTTGTAACAATATTTTAATAGTTTAGGAGAAGTTTTCTGTCCTTTTTTTTTCGTAGCTGTAAAAGATCATAAACTATTAAAAACATTGTTATAGTAGTCATTTCCATTAATATTTGGATGGAATCCATAGTTAGCACCACTTTTTGATCAAATTACTAATAGATTTCATCCAAAATTGACGGAAATAACTATTGTAACAACATTTTAAAGTTTAAGGGTATTTTTAGCTACAAAAAAAAATTCAGGGATTAAAGTTGCACAAGATTAAAAATTTAGGGACTAAATGAGCAATTTATTTAAGGAAAAAAAAAACAATAATTACTTAAAATTCATCCACCATCGAGACGTCATGCAAAATCAACTACATATTAATTTTCTCTCTGAGCAGATCGTATGAAATGCGCATATATAAGAGTTTTATTGTATGCTTGCTTACGTTAGAGTGGACAAGAATTACAGGGCATAGGATATAAAGTGTACAAATTCAGATATTTAAAATTCTGAATAAGTTGTATATGTATATATATCGGAAATGGAATCAATCGTGATGTAGTAATTAGATTTAACTTTGTAACGCGTTCCATACATATGTGGTCTTCGAGAGAGCTTAGAAGAGTTGGAAGTCAAAATTGAGTGATAAGAATATGGTATGGAATACTGAAATTTACGATAATTCAAAGTATACGTTGATGTAAACAATCGATATATATTTTGTATTGCATATATTTATATATACACACACGCATATTGATCCTTTTGTTTTGTGTTTTGTTTTTTGTTTTTCTTTTTCTCATATATTGATTATAAGGAGACAGCTAACTACTTGGTCAAAGAGTAAGAAATTTAAAAGGGCGTGAGTTTGAGAGGGTAGCAGAGTTATAGCGAGACAAAAATAATTACAAAAGGAAAAAAAAAAAAAAAAAAAAAAAAAAGGAGATAGGAGATTCACAAAGAGATTTAATGAATTGCAGATTCAGGTTCTTTTGATATATTGGCCAAACTCGATATTTTAAGCTAAAAAATTGAACACGAAACCTGCAAAAGATTCCGAGAAGAAAATGACATTCTATTAACTTAGGGCTTGTAGCGTGAAGGGCTTTAAAATAGAAAATAGTCGTAATTTCTCAAAGTTGCTCTTTTTTTTTTTAATTTTATTTAAGGTACATAGTTGCTCTTTTTCCTTTCAAAATTTAGGTTATTTCTTTTTTCATTTTTTTATTTGTGTATGTTCGTTCTTTTTCTTTTTCTTTTCTTTTTTTTTTTGTTTAAATAAATTTTTTTTGCTTATACACACACATAAACACACACACAAAGGAGATGTATAGGAGATAAATTAAAAACGAAGTCATTTGGTGTTTTATATATATTCAGGACACCAACTCCAACTCAGTGGTAATCTAACTATAATTCAAAATGGGAAAAAAAATTATATAGATAAACAGTTTTTGAACATTTATTTCAAAGAAGCCGAACTTTTTATTTGTAAAAATGGATGTTGTCTGATCAATCAATAATTTATCAATAAAAACACAATGATATCGAACGATTAATGATTGGTCATTTAGTAAGTGGTCAATCATTGATTCATATATAATTAAAAAAAAATGATCAATTTCTTAATTTAATAGAACTTGGTATATTTATTAAAGAATAGATTTTTTTAGAAAGGTCATTTACCTATATATATCCTTCGAAACATTAGTAATCTCGGAGGGATTTTCACTTTGAATCTACCTCTTGCAAGCAATGTGAATGAATAGTGCACCGAATAGACCAAATAAAAACGCTCTTTTTGGCCGTTTTATGCAACGAACATAGTTGTTCTCTTGTATCCCAAAAATTACGCATAATTATTCCTATCCTCTTAAAATCTGATGTACAACCAGACAATTTTGAAAGCTATGTTCTACCAAACTCAGCTATAGCTCCCCACTTGTTGAAGAAAAATGAAGCCTGCGACAGCAATATTATTCACATTAATTATTCACCTTAGATCGAGTTTCTTAGACTTGTTTGGTTCCCAAGAATGAGCAATATTGTTTGTTAAAAATTTTTACTGAGTTAGAGGATTCAAATTTTATATTTATGAGAGTCAAATATAAACATTACTGCTAATTAATGTCAACAATCACGAATAAGTATATAGTTAATTATACATATAGTTCTATTCATTTGGTATATAAATGTTGTAAAAAATCAGTCATACAGAATTTCTGTCCTAAGTTTAATACTTTTGCTTTGCTCTTTTTGTTTTTGTTTTTGTTTTTGTTTTTCCGTATGGCACTACTTTCAATAGTCCAGCAAAATTATTTGTATCTACCATTATTACTTAACAAGGGAAATGTAAGTAAATGGCCTAATAATGGATGCTGACCAAAAAGGTGCTGATTTTTGTCACTTCCCAATTTTATTTTATTTTTTTCCTCTCTCAACAAAACCGAATACTGTGCATGTATCTAAGACTCGAATTATTAGGAGTATTTGGGAGTTCTGATGTTGATATGTTGCTACAGATGCATTTGTCCCTCATACCTCATTGTCTGCTAGTTTTGTTGTGACTAGCTCGTTAATATATATATATATATATATCTATATATACACACACATACATTTATATATATATATATATGTGGGTCAAACATTGACACTAGTCTTCTTTTTGGTTTTCCTCATCCCTTTTGGAAATGCCTCTCTCTATCCTGTTTAGATTATTAGTCCTCTCTAACACATTATGTAGTTGAAATTGAACTGAACAAGTTATCATATTTTGTCCGATTTCAATTTCACAATCACTGTCGAAGCCACCTGGCCCAAGGGATTCCCTACAACTTTACCCCCCCAAAAAAAAAAAACATTTTTTCTCACAGTTTTGCTTCTAATTTTACCCCCCTTGAAATTTTTTAAGTACATAGTTTACATATATATATATATATATATTTTTTTTGTAAAATTTATATTATTTTCTGAACTCTATTTTTTTATGTGAACTTCTGTTATATAATCTCTTTTAAATGTTTCGGTTCTTAATAACAAAATTATGACATTTAAGTATATTTAAAATCTGAAATAAAGTGAAAATCAATCACTACTACTATATACACCGTACTGTTATTGACTTTAAACTTTAAAAAGTGAAGCTCGATTGTGCATTTTATTCATTTCAAAGACAAAGTTAAAGAGTAAAATACATAAAAGAAAAAGATAAAGTTAAAAAAAGAAATTGTTGCACACCGTCAATTTAGTCCAAAATTTTGGCTTAATTCATATGCCTCTTGAAAACCTTTTCTAGCTTACTACTGTTCAGCCCCATCCTCGAGGTCAAACATTTTCAGTGACGAAGGCTCCACTAAGTATGACATTGTCTTTTTGGGGCTTAACCTTTACAGTTACCTAAAATGTCTCAAACCATTAAGGTTTAATTTCATTCTCAAAATCATGAACAACTTGCCCCCTAATCCTTTACTTTTATAATTTATATTTAGAGCTATACAAATCATTCCAATGTGTCCAATTCGACCTAGTTTTCTTTTAAATTATTGACTGAAAGCCCAAGTGCAACGTATATGAAGATGAAAAACCTAAATTTCCGATGAAAACTTTCTCAATCTAGTATAATTCTAATGCAAATATACCAAATTTAGTCCTCAATTTAATGAAGAGTTAACAAAATGTGGTATTTTGCAACAATTTAAAATTTTAAAGGGAAAATTATCAAAAAACGATAAACTTGAGAGACTGTGCTAATTAAATACCCCTCAATTTATTCCACAACTGAATATAGCCTATTTAAAGTCTCGTCTCTCTCCAGAACAAGAGATAATATATTCAAGAATCAAAAACTCTATTTTTTATTTTATTTTTACTTCTGAAAATAGGGGTAAGTCTCTCAGTCTATCTCTTATTTAGCCACTTTCTCAATTACAATTATTGTTTTTTGGCTGAGAATTAGTATTAATTAATAATTTTCTATCCTTCCATTCTTTCTGACTTTTGTTTCTCAATTTCTTTAATTTTAATATATTAAATAATAACGAAATGATAATGTTACATGTAATAGGATTTTTACAAGATTTTCTTCTTGTTGTCCTATATAGTGAATTGACTTTGACATGTCACAGCCTGACTAAAACTTCAGCGATTCTAATGTCCTATAAGTTTCTATTCATGAAACTATCCCACGAGACAAACTCCTCTAGTTACCCTATATATATATATTTATATATATATAATTATAATTATAATTATCTTTTACAGTATGATGGAGGAAAACTTTTCACATGAAAAGTTATAGTTGTTGGAGCCCACCAACTCAGTGGTCTTAACACCATTAATTTTTATGTTCCGTGTGTATATACAAAAACTCACTCTCACCAAATTCCTAATATATATCTATATGTATCTAATATAAGAACCCTACATACATATATGCCTAGACTTCCTCTAGAAAATAATTATATTTTAGGGAAGGGTTCATGTAGGTTTCCGTCGGGTCCTTCTAAGTTTAAACTCTTGGATTAAGTCCCTTTTATCTTCTCATTATGATAAACTTATACTACTTTATTAATTGATTAACGACACAAAGCAAAGCTTAATAATAACAATTAATTAGGAAAAGAATTGTATATTTGAATTACAAATAAAAAGAAAATGTAAAATTCTATTGGAAAATGTACTGTGCGCCATAGTGGCTAGTGATCAATATTATTCTTATACTTCTATTTGAAGATCACAAAAATATGTCAATATCTGAGTAGTAGCAAAATATTATAAAAAACAAGGAACTATTATCACCTAACCCCATTGTGGCCTAAATCAACTGATTGGAAGGAAAGAGTTTAGACGGAAGATTTTAGATTTGAAACCTAATAATTTTATTTATTTTTTAAAAATAAGTGAGAGTAGTTTCATACGAATGAGAACTGTAAAAGCAAACTAAATATTAGTGATGACAAATTACACACCCCCCCCCCCCACCCCCCCCCCCCCCACCCCCCGGGAACTTTAGGCAATTGTCACAAATCACCTCTCAAACTTTAATTTGTAAGATTCTTTACCCCCTGAACTTTGGAAAAGTTTATGATTTCCCCCCCTCAATTAAATTTTTTTTTACGAAAAAATGCAACTAACACTTGTTCGAAGTATCATTTAGGGTATTAAGTATAGAATTATGAAATAAAATACATTAATTGGTAATACTTCTGATACCCGTTATCCTTATTAAATGTAAAATTACAAAGTTATCTATAAGATAGAGATGTGGGAAAAAAATGATAAGTAGCCCTAAATATTTACTCTTTTAACTTAGCATGTGTTTGGAACACGAGTTTGAGATGAAATTTTTAAGTTGAAGTTGGTTTGATTTTTCAAAACTATTTATAGTTTTTGTTGACTTTTCAGGGGGGGAAAAAAAAAACTAACTAACTATCAAGAAAACAACACAAAACAAAACAAACAAAACAAAAAAAACAAAAATGAACCTAAAAACTTAGGTTCTAGACCTGTCAACCAAACGGGTCATTAAATATGAGCGTTTCATACTTCAAGCGAGTGTTATGTATATTTTTCATCAAAAAATTAATTGAGATGGAAAATTTGTAAACTTTTCCAAAGTTTAGGGGGAAATAATGTAACAAATTAAAGTTCGGGAGACATTTTGTGACAAGATCTAAAATTTGGGGAGAAAAATGTAATTTGTCCTATTAATTATTACCTAAATTAAATAACATTAGCTAATTTTGGAACTATTATTACCTAAGAAACAATGAACTATTTTAAGAAACAACTAGGAACTATTATTACCTAACTTCGTTCTGCCTAAATAAGTGGCAGGAGGGATAGAGTTTAGATGGGAGCTTTAGATTTGATACGTAGTGTTTCCATTTTAGCTATTGATAATTTAGTTATGAATAAAACTTTATTATCTAATTTAAGGAGCCAATTATTTATGGATAGTTTTTTTTTTGTTTTTTGCTAATTGGTAAAATATTATCCCATGATGAGGGATTATTGACTCCTTTAAAAAGGAGTAGCAAGTGCCCTGAATTATACCCACTTAGCACACTTTTGTTTCTCACTTTTTTTTTTTTTGGACGGATTTCAGTTCCTAAATTTAGGTTTTTTTTTTTTTTTTTTTTTTTTTTTCTTTGGGATGAATTTCAGTTCCTAAATTTAGGTTTTTTTGTTTTTTTTTTTGTTTTGGATGAATTTCAGTTCCTAAATTTAGTTGCTTGCTGTTACACTGAACTATCAAATGGATATAAAAGAATATACCAAGGCCCAAAACCAAGGTTGGAAAGAAATATGACGTATGGGACTGCCCATATTTTAAAATAAGTAACATCTGCAACCCATAAACCCATGATCAACTCCATTTGAAGATAAAATCATGTGCCAGATAATGACTACATATCCATATATACATATAGAAGTTGCTCAAAAATCTAGGGCAACATGTTTAATTGGTTTTTTTACTCTCATTATCAAACATGTTAATGCTCATATGACCAATATTTTTTCCCCTTATTTGAGACGCACAATATTGTAACAATATTGTTAGAGAAATGTTCTCTTCAAAATCTTTTTCGCCTACATGAGAAAGCGACCACAACGTGCGTGGGAAAAGTGAATCACATGTGGCCACCCAAAACATTGTCTAAGCCTTCAACCCTAATTTGTCTTGGAAGTTTCACATAAGAATTGGAAGATGTCTTGACTATAATTTCCTGCCATCTTCACACAAAGATGCAACAGAAAACAGCCTAATCACTTACCAATTTAATATCGGTCTCAATATTAGATATATATATATCTGTATAGTATTTCATCCATGAAGTAAATCATACTTTTATCAAAGATATATCTATTGTTATTAGAGATATTTTTGGGTATAGTGTCCCTCTTAAAAATGTTTAATAACAATTTTAACCTTAATGAAAGATCGCATGATAAAAAATATTTAATTTCAGTTTATTATTATTATTTTTTTAGAATACTGTCATAGCAACTGTTTGCATAACACTACAAAGTTTCGAGTAATACGACATATAAAATTAAAGTCAAGGACTAACATAAGACTAGAGGTATAATTTAGGGTTTATTTGTGAAAATAGCCCCTTTTTTATTTACAATTGTAATACAACTTTATTGGAAACTTGGTTGATTATTTGTAGTAATAATTTTTTTTTTTCTAGTATACATATTAGTTTGTGGAAGAAGAAGTTAGCCTAAGTGAATAAGATGCCATTAGAAGAAGATGAACGTGTCGGTTATGGTTATATATGTTAGGAATGGAGATATTGAATTGAACCATGATGGATACTATGTTCTTAATACACTATTACTAAATATGGTTACACGAGAGAGATTACAAGACTATTATTTAAAAATAATCATATAAGACAAGACAAAAACGTAACATCGAATTAAATTTCTGAAAACTCTCGTGGAAAGAATAGATTTCACAACCATTTTAGGAAACAGTCGTGGAAGTTTAATATTTCACAACTGTTTCCAAAAATGGTCAATTGACGTCGCCCCACAATAGATGTCGTCCCCCTCTCTCCTTCTCCATCACCATGCCACCGCCACCGCCACCGCCACCGCCTTCTCTCTCTTTTTGTTTCTCTTTTCGTCCCTCAGATGCCGTGATGTTCTCTCTCTCTCTCTTCCCGCCGTCGAAGCTGTCACGATGCACTGCTCTCTCTCTCAGCCATCGACATTTCTTCAGACCCGATAAGTTAAATTTTTCATTATTTATTTTGTTTTCAATGAACGGAAATGATAAACTTGAAACTTGGAATAAAATAAAAAAAAGTTCCTTTTTTTTTTTTTTTTTCGGTTTTTGGATATTTGGTTAGCTGACGTAAGATAAAACTAGAAAGCTATTTTTATTGATTTCCTTGTTAAACCGGATTTAATATATATATATATATATATATATGTGTGTGTGTGTGTGTGTGTGTGTATATTTGGTTTGAGCATGCAATTGGTGGAAATTTACCAAATTTTGAACATTAATCATTTACTATCTTTCCCAGCATGTAGTAATTATCTTCTATTTTTTAAAATAATGGTGAGAGAGCAATTAGCAAATAGTATGTAATAATTATCTTATTAAAAAAAAGAGATAAATAAAATAAAAGTCAACACATAAAAGCTGAGAGAATATATTCTCCTAGACTTTTATAAAGTTTTCACAATTTCCTATTTATGAAAATATATTGGGAAGAGATCAACAAACCTATATATTAGCATATTTACAACTGTGTTCAACTCTATTCAAATAACATCTCATGACACCGGTATTGCTTGAATCAGAATGACATCCCAACCATGTTTGAACCTCATAGGACTTCCTTTTGGCATTAAGATATGTAAGATATATAATATGTTTCTCATGTAAAACTTGTGTATTTATGTATATTTTTAATATTTGTGCTATCCTGAAATATTATAAATACATTTAAAATAAATTTCCATAACTTTTTCTAATATTTTCCACCGATATCAAAATATCTCCAAAATTTCCGTAATATTAGACTACCAATATTTTCATCGACACCAATATTTTCATCCTTGAGTGTGACAACCCGTGAGAAAAGAGCTGTTGAATCCATACATAAACTTAACTTGTATCGTTTTAATTTCTAAAATTTTAGGGATTTTTTTTTTATTCAGCTTACACTTTGTTAAACTCATTATCTAGTAGATAACTATTCTCAGGGCATTAGAGAAAAGCATAAGTAAAGTACCATAGTACTATATATTATAGACCATTTCGTTCTTCTATTTTTTTTTTCCCTTGTAGACGCACATAACTAGTTTTTCTTGTTTATATATATATATATATATATATATATAGTTATTCTTAAGCTGCAGAATTTTTAAGCGAAATGTTATTCATACACCCTCTGCCTCCACTGTCACATCATCTGTCTTGTCTATTATTTGGTTCAATTGTTCACGGGCTTCTTACTCATATTACCTACAACATAAATTTCTTAAATGAGCTTTCATCCAACAAGTAGATATATAAATCTCACAATGCATGAATAATTAGCATGACTTTTTATGAAATTTTTAAGTCTTATGCTTTAAAATTTATTGGGCCCCTTGTGTGCGTACCAGGTGTGTGCGACCAATGGGGAGTTGAGGGAGCGACCCTTAAACTGTACCTAAGATCATACATAAATCGTTCATAAATTTTACCTCACTTGAGTTGAGGTTGGTACAACACTTATCTAATATTTTACTTTCATTAGCCTCATGTAATTAGGTGAGTGATCATGCAAATATGACATGTCACAATATCATTAAAAAAATTAAATAACATAAACATTGAGACATCATAATCATATTCAAGTAATTGGAACATAAATCACCACATATGCACACCAATACAACAAACATTCAAAGTTTTATGTTATAGGTGAGATCTGTACTTACAAGAATTTCATAATCTGAGATTTTTCTGTCAGTCGGCCTCACTCTAGTACACCGTTGGCACCATGTCCTGATTTAAGCGACACTCGACAGTTAGAGCAATATTTTAAACTGACCGTTTTTCTTATAAATTTTTCTTTTGTTAGTTAATTAACTTTCGTTAACTACAATTTCAATTTCTTCTCTTTTCTGTCTTTCTTAAATCTTGAATTGCTTGTTTGTAACATATCACAATTTTAATTGATATATCTTATACTTTATGAGGTTGTGTTAGGCTCCATATGGCTTATTTAGATTTTATGTCGCAGACTTGGTCCACAATATGATTTCTTAAGATTTCAAACCCATTATGATCATCTCATAAATGATATCTTTAAAATCTTTTCTTAACCCTATTCACCGCTTGTAAACGATTTTTAAATCACATAAAATAGAATTTTGATTTTGATTCATAGTTTTTTTATATATAAATAATAAAAAACCTTATTGTTTTGCACTTAGTTTGCTTCAAATTCTCTATATCTTGCTTTCTACTTGAACAACACAGGAAAATCACTTTTTCATTATTAAAACAGATTTGGAACAGTATTAAGACAAATGAAACAGTTTCTCATTCTAAAACATCCAGTTTACAGATCTTTTTTTTTTTTGGCCCAAAAACATAATTTTGACATTTAAGTCCCTCTAGTGTTTCTACTTCATTTTTGGTTCATTTGATATTAAAGTTTGACATAACCCACATTTTATATAACGTTGTTATGAACTGGAAATTCATGGCTCAAATCTTGGCTTTGAAGTTGTCTGTTTTTGCATTTTGGCCCCAAAAATGAAAATCCTTTCATTATAGCCCCTTGTACCAATTTGGATTACATATTTTTGGGGTTTCTTGAAAAACAACAATGGCAATTTACTGGCCTCATTTTATTGAAAAATAAAATCACAACTTGTTTGTGTCCCTTGTTCTTTTTAACTTCATTTTATCAACTTTTCCAAGTGCTCATCTAACACTTTTTCCACATCAAACTTTCACTAATCATTTTCCTATCATATGCATCATTTTGCAAGAATTTCAAAGTCTAAATTAAAAATAGACTTTTCATATTTATATACATACATCAAACTTCCCACATTAAAATCCTTTCATGAGCAACAAACCAACAAAAGTTTGTCAACTTTTATTTATTAAAGTACAAACTTTATCTAAAAGTTTGTTTCTTGCACCATGACCATTTCAATCACATGATATGCCATTAGTTTCATTATTATCTATTAAAAAATTAACACCACAACAACAACTAATCATACAAGCATGGAGAGATTTCATAACATGTACATATTCATGATTCCCAAATAGTCCATTAAAACAAGTCCATCAATGAAATAATTTATATATATTCATCTTTTTTTTTAATCACAAAATCAAACTTTTAAAAAGAACAAATTCGAATATCTTACCTAGCTCTCTTCAAATTTATATTTAGCTTAGTTGCACCTCCTTGAAAATCCTTTGATTTCTTGGTAGTGACTAGACAGTAGAATTTTCATTTCTTAGAATAGAAATCTCACAGGAAAACACTAAGAAAACATAAAATTTTATAAATTTATTAGCTTTATGACTTCTAGGACACTAAGATTTCTTGAGTAAAAACTTGCTAGATAACCAGCATGCATGAAGATTTGGATGGAGGAAAAAAAAAATATTTTTTTTCTTTCTACTCTCTCTCTTCCGACGTTTCTCTCTTTGGGAAGAATCAAGAGAAATTGCATTTCTCTCTCTCCTTGTGTTTATCTTATTTGGAAGACAAACAAACTTTTTTTCTTTTTTAATCTACCTTCCACAGTTCCTTTAGTTTCGAATAGGATCAATTAAAGATCTTCTCCTGTTTGTTTGTTTGTTTTTTTTTTTTTTTTTTTTTATCCATTGCATCCGGTCTCTCTCTTTTTTTTTTTTTTTTTTTTTTCCTTATCTACTTTAGTCATACTTCTCTAGATGTTGGCCATTAGATTAAAAATACATTTAATCTTAGCCCTCGATCCTTGAAGATATTTTCTACTTTAGTCCTTATCATATTCAGTAGTGATTTACAGTATGTTATGATTCAAAAGGGTAAATTTTACACTGAAATTTTTAATTGTTCAAACAACTATTAACATTAAAGATTTAAACTGTAAAAAAAAAAAATTTACTTCAAAAAAACATAATCTAACTCATTTGTTCAGCCAACTTATTTAGCAGTTCAACATCTAATATGTGGACTATCATTCTTTTTTTTTTTCTTTTTTTCTTTTTTTTCTGAATCAGTTTTGCAGTTCATAATTAAATTCTGACTATTGTAAATTGATTTAGAAATACTTGTAATTTCCACTTCTTTACATGATAAAATTGTATAATGGACTTGGCATTCTTTTTTGGGATTTTCATGATCACTTTTATCTATTTATGCTCTTGATGGAAATTTCACAAATTCCCAAATTCCTTGCATAATGAAAAATAACTAGTGACATAGGGACATATTGTATCATAAAATTACAAAAATTTACATTTTTATTACATAAAAATTACAGTTTAATTTCTGTTAAATTCAGAAATTAATGCCATGAATTTTGTTACATTGAGTGTGCCTAAGTAACATAATTCACAAAACTCAAAATTAATATTATGAAGAATTAACTTCATAATTAATGAGACACCTTATCCAAATATCATATTTTATGGCATTTTGCAATATGGTAAACAGACATTTACACTCACATGGAAACAAATAATCGTAAACAAGCTTTACATGTGATCTCTCACAATTTAATAACATAAAAACAGATCATTATACAAATCCCATGGTACATATTTAGGAAATCCTTAAACTTAAGACAAATTGTGATATTTATAAAGGCAAGTGCTCAGAAAATGAAAATTTTAAGTCACACATCATTACATCACAGGTGAGTTCTTTTCTTG
>BKCH01001989.1:0-46915 GCA_008635985.1 Ficus erecta | reverse complement strand
TACCCTGAATATATTTATGTTAATAAAAAAAATCAGTAGGGGTTACGGATTGTATCAATATGCTACTATAACCACTGTTAGTATAACAAGCTTGTGAAAATGTTAAGTTGCCCAACATTTGTAATTGACACTGCATACATAATAAATATACGTAAGACATCTTATACAATAATACCTGATCTTCGCCAACTTCGGTAAAGGAATTTATGACATCATCGAACTTGACATTGTCCTCGGTGGTCCACGACAGCATACGCGGACATGCATGCTCGTACTTCTTGCTGAATTTCAGTGCTATCGATGGGAGGGTCTCATAAGCCCAGACGAGCAAGGCATGAGGAAAGCCCGATACACTGTAATGCACTTTGTCGGGCCTTTTTGAAGCTCGTCTCTTCGTCGACAGCCTGTTCTCAACTGCATTACAGATTGCAGTCCGGGTTGCCTCCCATTACAGAACGCCCCAAGGAAAGTCATTGAAATCAGCAATGTTATCGGCCAGGGAAAAAAACTTAGCGTCTATCTTGACGGAGTTTGCATTTGATAAAGGAATGCAGAATCAAGTATAGTAAACTAAGCTTCACACGTCGTCGTCGTGTCAAAAGCCGCATTCGACATCTAGCTCCAAATTTTCTCTCGACACACCTCCAAGGTCAAAAAATATCTTGTTATTAATCGGCTTTCGACCACTGGGAGATGGGTAGACTCTACGCATTTCATGCCGGTGACGAGGCATAACTCGTTGATGGAAAATCTGTCAAGTTCGCCTCCGATCTCGAACCAAAGAGCATCACCCATTTCTGAGTGATCAGTCAATCTCATCACAACGTTGTGGAAGACCTGGCCAGCCCAACCTAGATTGGTTAATCCCAGAAAATGCTTAATGCATGGCTGCTTGAGGACGGCCTCGTACTGTTGGGGAGACAACCACTGTCTCAGTTTCTTAATTGTTTCCGGAATGTTGATAAAAGTGTTGATTTTTGCCCTGGTAATGTCAGCATCCGATACCCGTCGATTATATTGAACCTGCGGTAATGTTAATCGTAACATAAAGGTTAAGTATACTTATGACAGTGAAGTAATAACAAAAATTACCAGGCATAAAATAACAGCATTATGAAAACTAAAAAATTAAAAATTGATTACCACCAATTAAACAAAAATTGTCGGCCAAGTCATAATTAAAATGACCAACAAGCCATAATTAAAATGAGAAAACACTGAGTAATTATTATTATGACCAAGTCATAATTAAAGAGAAAACACTCCGTTTTTGGCCAACAAGCCATAACAACATGAAAAAGAGAAAACACTGAGTAATTATTATTATGACCAAGTCATAATTAAAATGGACATCCTAAAATAAGTTAAAACTCGTAATCATTAATATGACCAACAAGTCATAATGAATATGACCAACAAGTCATAATGAAAATGACCACCGGACATACTAACAGAAAACTGAAACTGAGTAATAATTATTATAACCAGAAAGTCATAAAAAAAATGACCACTCCATTTTGAAACAAATAGCCGAGATCATCTACACTTAAACACAAATATCGACGAAAACCCTAATATAAAATATAAACCAAAACACATACTTGAGTTAACGGATGTTTTATGGTACAGAAACAGATAAAAATCTTAACTTTGTACAATATGATAACATTGTTCAGTAAATCAACTGGAAAGTGGAATATCATCAAAAACGCATATAAAAATGGAAATTTTATTTTCAAAAATCAAAAAATACTGCATATTCTTACTGAAAAATACTAAAAATGTAAACTTTTTAAACACAAAGACCAGAACAAATTTTTATTCGATCCAGCTTCCGTCTTTTATTATACGGCACTTATATATATATATATAATAATGAAAATATTTTTCAAAATAAAATCAAAAAACACAAAAAAATTGCATTACCTTTTCAGAGTCGGATATATTGTCGTCTTGTTCACTCATGAACATTTGGAAGACTTTTAGTTCGACTTCCCCCTGAGTAGCCTTCGGCGCAGTTTCGGGAGTGTTCTTCTCTGACATTTTTTTTGGCGTCGACAAGGGTATTTTTTAAATATTATTCGACGTTAACAGACGTCCAGCCAGTATATAAAAGGCTACGGTGGTGGTTTAGGATGGTTTCCGAGCGGTTTTAGAGCGGTTGCAAAGCTTTCTCTCTCTAGAATCGGAGTTTCTCTCTCTAAAACACTGTAGATGCTGGTTGAAAATTTTTATGAGATTATTCGAGGGAGAATGCCTTTTGGGCGGGTGAGAGATGAGGGTAAATCTGTAATTCGACATTTAAATGACTCTTGGTATTTCCATTTATTTTAAAATGCAGATTACAAGACGGTCAACTTCATAATGACCGCCTGGTAATTTTCATTGTGACCTCTTTGTGTCTAAGGTTTTTCCCCAATACGTCACCGTATCGTGTAACACTATCGGTCATAACGGTTATGACCGTCTGGTAATAACGGTTATGACCACTGGCTTATACAGACGGTCATAACGGTTATGATCGTCATAACCGTTTGGTAATAACAGTTATGACCGCTACGTTATACAGACGGTCACAGTGGTCATAACGGTTATGACCGTCTGGTAACAACGGTTATGACCACTGGTTTATACTATCGGTCATAACGGTTATGACCGACGTACAACACAGACGGTCATAACGGTTATGACCGTCTGGTCATAACGATTATGACCGCTACGTTATACAGACGGTCATAACGGTTATGACCGTCTGGTCATAACGGTTATTACCGCTACGTTATACAGACGGTCATAACGGTTAGACTGTCTGGTCATAACCGTTATGACCAATGGTCTAACACTTTGACCAATACGTCACCGTATTGAGCATTTACAGGGGGTCACAACGATAATGACCATGGGGTCATTATGAAAATGACCGATCCTGTGGGAGGACGTCTAACAAAAAACTGGTCATTTTTATAATGACCACCTGGTCAATATCGTTGTGACCAAAATTATACGCTAAGATTTAACAGTCACAGGGGTCACAACGAAAATTACCAGGCGGTCATTATGATAATGACCGTCCCTGTAAGAAGACCAACTGTTAAACAAGTTCAAAAAAAAATTTTTTTCCCCTTTGCAATCAAATCGTTAAATGCAAAGTTTTTAGACATTGAAACCAGATTTTGTAATTTTTTTAACTTTCGACTTCTTTGATTCGTTAACTTATCTTTAATTAGTTTTTAAAATATTCTGCTTTCTATATCACGAAGCTGTTTGTAGATGCCTTTCGTGGTGGTTTCGGACGGTTTCCGAGCTTTTCCGAGCGACTGCAACTGTTTCTCTCTCTAGAATTCGTTTTCTCTCTCTAAAAACTGTAGATGCTGGTTTCGGGGGCCATGCGAGGGAGATGAGGATAAACCAGTAATTTGACATACAATTAATCCTCCTAGGCCCCACATATCAGACTGAAGAGTGACGTGGCAGTGCTAGAAGTGAGGGGAAAAAAAGTGGTGCTGATTTTAATATTAAATATTCCACAGGTGCTAAAAGTGAAATTTACCCATATTCAAATTCCATAGGGGTTTTCATGTTATATTCTTCTCTTTCTTCTTTAAGAAAATCTAAGAAGGGAATGACCAGTATTAGTATTCGTCTAAAGTTATCAATGGGGTTATGCCAAATACAAACATAAAGGTCTGTTAAAGATCCTAATAGTGAGCTTCACCTCTCTATAAAAAGTGCATCACCTCAATCCTATCTAATGTACTAACTGTCGAGATCTGTGAAAACATAATTTTAGGCACGTTGAATCTAGGACCTTAATGAAAACTATCTAATATTTAAATATTAGATCAATGAATCGGTCATGATAATCTTTTACTACGGTGCTGCTATACTCATATAATTTATCATTTTTTCTTTTCACATTGTCATATTCATAGAGTTGCTAATCAACAGTTCATATATTACTGAAACAAACTCTTAAGGTTTTACATGACTGAAGATATCCAATTAATATATGTTTTCTCAACAGAAATTATAGCAAATAATATATTTTATAGATACTTTTGTAGTTTATAATAGATTTTTTTAAATATGATAAATTATAGTATATTTTTTCTAGTAAATCCTTGAATTTTCAAGAAAATCCTTATATTTTCTGACAAATACTTGGAATTTCTTGAAAAAAAACAAATTTAATGTGCATAGTTTCATATTATATAGAGAAAAAATGGGGGTGAGAGAGAGTGAAAGGAGGAAGGAGGATGGTTATATATATAATATTTATTTATTTATTTATTTATTTATTTATTTATTATGTAAACATAAATTTGATTATCTTATTTATTATTATGTTATTTTTCTCTTTCTTCTTCTTTTCTCCATGATTAATAAAGACTTTACACATTAATTTTAATTTTTATTATTTGCAAATCTTGTTATTCATTAGCTTTGATTCAATTATTTATTTATTTATTTTATCTACGATCTAGATTGAAAATTTAGAAGAGTTAAAAATGGAACTAATTATCGTGCACTGTTTAAGCTAAAAAAATCCGTGATGTACTATTTCAAGTTTCGTAGGGACTAACACTTCAAACTTCTTAATTTTAAATATATATATATTTTGCACACTATTAGGATAATAAAGTACCAATTAAAAAAGACTAAAAATATATTATTTCGTTCCAATAAAAAATTACTATTGTATACCTATTGTAATAAAGCTAATATCAATTAGAATAACTATTATAAGACAACAACGTAACAAATATATAGGTTGTTCCAATAAAAAATTAATTCTATACCTATTGTAATAAAGCTAATAGTATTATTATTAGCCTTATTACAATACCAGAAGTAATAATATAGGTTGTAGTTTTAATTTTTAAATTTTTTAATCCAGTATTTTGTAAGTAAATTAGGCGTAAGAGAGTAACTTCATATTATATCAAGATCTGTTAATTAACAAAAAATCGATGAATGATTTGAAACCCATTTTTTTAATAAAAAAATTAAAGTATATTTTTAAGTTAGAAAAATTATAGAACTTTAAAAATTAAGGGACAATTTCAAGTTATTATGTTCGTGTCATCACACGCTTAATCGTGACAACTTGATATGACATATAAATAAATTTTCTTTATCAATATTAATTATTAGGGTAAATTTCATTTTTAGCACCTGTGAAATAAATTATATTAAAATCAGCACCACTTTTTTTCCCCTTCACTTCTAGCACTGTCACGTCACTCTTCAGTCTGATATGTGGGGCCTAGAAGGATTAATTGTATGTCAAATTACTGGTTTATCCTCATCTCCCTCGCATGGCCCCCGAAACCAGCATCTACAGTTTTTAGAGAGAGAAAACGAATTCTAGAGAGAGAAACAGTTGCAGTCGCTCGGAAAAGCTCGAAAACCGTTCGAAACCACCACGAAAGGCATCTACAAACAGCTTCGTGATATACAAGGCAGAAAAAATTTAAAAACTAATTAAAGATAAGCTGCAGAATCAAAGAAGTCGAAAGGTGGAAAAATTACAAAATCTGGTTTCAATGTCTAAAAAGTTTGCGTTTAACGATTTGATTGCAGAGGGGAAAAAAATTTCATTTTTTTGAATTTGTTTAACAGTTGGTCTTCCCACAGGGACGGTCATTATCATAATGACCGCCTGGTAATTTTCGTTGTGACCCCTGTAACTGTTAAATATTAGCGTATAATTTTGGTCACAACGATATTGACCAGGTGGTCATTATAAAAATGACCAGTTTTTTGTCAGACGTCCTCCCACAGGATCGGTCATTTTCATAATGACCCCATGATCAATATCGTTGTGACCCCTGTAAATGCTCAATACGGTAACGTATTGGTCAAAGTGTTAGACCATTGGTCATAACGGTTATGACCAGACGGTCATAACCGTTAGTATAACGTAAAGGTCATAACGGTTATCACCAGACGGTCATAACCGTTATGACCGTCTGTGTTATACGTCGGTCATAACCGTTATGACCAGACGGTCATAACCGTTATGACCGATAGTATAAACCAGTGGTCATAACGGTTATTACCAGACGGTCATAACCGTTATGACCGTCTGTATAACGTAGCGGTCATAACAGTTATGACCAGACGGTCATAACCGTTATGACCGTCTGTGTTATACGTCGGTCATAACCGTTATGACCAGACGGTCATAACCGTTATGACCTCTGTGTTATAGCAGCGGTCATAACGGTTATTACCAGACGGTCATAACCATTATGACCGTCTGTATAAGTCAGTGGTCATAACCGTTATTACCAGACGGTCATAACCGTTATGACCGTTAGTATAAACCATGGTCATAACGGTTATTACCAGACGGTCATAACCGTTATGACCGTCTTTGTTATAGCAGCGGTCATAACGGTTATTACCAGACGGTCATAACCGTTATGACCGTCTGTGTTATAGCAGCGGTCATAACGGTTATGACCGCCTGGTCATAACCGTTATGACCGATAGTGTTACACGATACGGTGACGTATTGGCGAAAAACCTTAGGCACAAAGAGGTCACAATGAAAATTACCAGGCGGTCATTATGAAGTTGACCGTCTTGTAAACTGCATTTTAAAATAAAAAATGGAAATACCAAGAGTCATTTAAATGTCGAATTACAGATTTACCCTCATCTCTCACCCGCCCAAAAGACATTCTCCCTCGAATAATCTCCCTAGAAGAGAAACTCCGATTCTAGAGAGAGAAAGCTTTGCAACCGCTCTAAAACCGCTCGGAAACCGTCCTACACCACCACCGTAGCCCTTTATATACTGGTTGGACGTCTGTTAACGTCGAAGAATATTTAAAAATACCCTTGTCGACGCCAAAAAAAATGTCAGAGAAGAACACTCCCGAAACTGCACCGAAGGCTACTCAGGGGGAAGTCGAACTAAAAGTCTCCCAGATGTTCATGAGTGAAACAATACGACAATAATCCGACTCTGAAAAGGTAATGAAATTTTTTTGTGTTTTTTTTTTAAAATATTTTCATTGTTATTATATATATATATATATATATATAAGTGCCGTATAATAAAAGATATCGGAAGCTGGATCGAATAAAAATTTGTTTGGTCTTTGTGTTTAAAAAGTTTACACTTTTAGTATTTTCAGTAAGAATATGCAGTATTTTTTATTTTTGAAAACAAAGTTTCCATTTTTATATGCGTTTTTTGATGATATTCCACTTTCCAGTTGATTTACTGAACAATGTTATCATATTGTACATAAAGTTAAGATTTTTATCTGTTTCTGTACCATAAAACATCTGTTAACTAAGTATGTGTTTTGGTTTATATTTTATATTAGGGTTTTCGTCGATGTTTGTGTTTAAGTGTAGATGATCTCGGCTATTGTTTCAAAATGGGTGGTCATTTTTTTTATGACTTTCTGGTCATAATAATTATTACTTGTTTCAGTTTTCTGTTAGTATGTCCGGTGGTCATTTTCATTATGACTTGTTGGTCATATTAATGATTACTATGAGTTTTAACTTATTTTAAGATGGTCATTTTAATTATGACTTGGTCATAATAATAATTACTCAGTGTTTTCTCTTTTTCATGTTGTTTTGGCTTGTCATTTTCATAATGACTTGGTCATTTTAGGCCGACAATTTTTGTTTAATTGGTGGTGATCAATTTTTAATTTTTTAGTTTTCATAAACTGTTATTTTATGCATGGTAATTTTTGTTATTACTTCACTGTCATAAGTATACTTACCCTTTTATGTTACGATTAACATTACCGCAGGTTCAATATAATCGACGGGTATCGGATGCTGACATTACCAGGGCAAAATAAACACTTTTATCAACATTCCGGAAACTTGTAAGAAACTGAGACAGTGGTTGTCTCCCCAACAGTACGAGGCCGTTCTCAAGCAGCCATGCATTAAGCATTTTCTGGGATTAATCAATCTTGGTTGGGCTGGCCAGGTCTTCCACAACGTTGTGATGAGATTGACTGATCACTCAGAAATGGGTGATCTTTCGTTCGAGATCGGAGGCGAACTTGGCAGATTTTCCATCAACGAGTTCTGCCTCGTCACCGGCATGAAATGCGCAGGGTCTACCCATCTCCCAGTGGTCGAAAGCCGATTAATAACAAGATATTTTTCGACCTTGAGAGTCGTGTCGAGAGAAAATTTGGAGCTGCAGATGTCGAATGCGGCTTTTGACAACGACGACGACGCTGTGAAGCTTAGTTTACTATACTTGATGTTCTGCATTCCCTTATCAAATGCAAACTCCGTCAAGATAGATGCTAAGTTTTTTTCCCTGGCCGATAACATTGCTGATTTCAATGACTTTCCTTGGGGCGTTCTGTCATGGGAGGCAACCCGAACTGCAATCTGTAATGCAGTTGAGAACAGGCTGTCGACGAAGAGACGAGCTTCAAAAAGGCCCGACAAAGTGCATTACAGTGTATCGGGCTTTCCTCATGCCTTGCTCGTCTGGGCCTATGAGACCCTCCCATCGATAGCATTGAAATTCAGCAAGAAGTACGAGCATGCATGTCCGCGTATGCTGTCGTGGACCACCGAGGACAATGTCAAGTTCGATGATGTCATAAATTCCTTTACCGATGTTGGCGAAGATCAGGTATTATTGTATAGGATGTCTTACGTATATTTATTATGTATGCAGTGTCAATTACAAATGTTGGGCAACTTAACATTTTCACAAGCCTGTTATACTAACAGTGGTTATAGTAGCATATTGATACAATCCGTAACCCCTACTGATTTTTTTTATTAACATCAAATGTGTTCAGGGTAAGTGTTTTGTCCTGATGCCAACCGAAGAAGAGTTGAAGGACCCATGGGTTGCGCGGCTGTTTATGAAGAACCCAAGTGTTGTGCCAAAATTAGCTCCCAAGCCTCACAAGCCTTCTGCACCCCGACCGAGCTCCGATACAAACTCTGATTGGCTGGAGTTTCAAAAAGAAATCCGAGGAGAGGTTGTCTCCATTAAAAAAAGTTGGTGCTCTTGAAAAGGGCCAGTTGGCTCTTGAAAAGGGCCAGTTGGCTCTTGAAAAGGGCCAGAAGAAGGCTAACAAACTCATGAGAAGTGTAATAAAAATGTTGGCCGCCAACTTTTCTGAGAAGGGGAAGGGGAAGGGGAAGGCACACACCGAGGAATTCATCAGCAGCCGCCAGAAGCCTCAAGTTCACACGGCTGATAACTATGAGCTCAAACCTACCTCACCTCACATCGGCACCGGCTCTGGAGATGATGTGATATTCGACTCTGACGTCGGAGCCGCTGCTGATATGGGTGTTCAAGCAGCCATGGAGTTCCTCACCGCCGAAAAGGTGATTCTTCCCTCGGGAAGACGTCAATGGTTGACGAGATAAGGTACTCATTTAGCTGTTAGCCGAGTATTACATTAAATGTAGATTATCTCAACTGTGTTCCACAACTAGAACATTGTATTTAATCTTATGCCATGTTGTGAAACCACACAGGCTTTGCCCTCTAATTTACCAGCAACCGATCAACAAAGAAGGCAAAATCTGCTCAATGTGTTGGAATAAAGGAGCAGATAGTGCAAGACCCGGAGAAGGATAGTCAAGCAAAAAACACTATCATGGATATCGTGAAGGTTGAGGAGCTAGAAGACGATGAGAGCCTCGGTGACGTGGTTGTTACGAATCTCTGTAACTTAGTTATATAGTCATTATCGTAATTGTGTACAATGTTAACTCGTTTTATAAATTTCACTTATAGATCCGTAAGAAGAAGAGGGCCAGACTATCAAGGATGGTGAAACGGCCCTCTGGATCAATCACTGATGTTGCCTCGCCGTCGAAGCCTCCGACTAATCTGATTACTCCCCTCCCTTCGGGTCTCGCAGATGAACCTTCGAAGGATAAGCTAGAGGAGTTCAGGGAGTGGTTCCCAAAAGGATTATTGAAGAAGACTCCTTGCAGGGTAAATTTTTTATAATACAGATTATGCTCGATTTGAAATTTACACTTTATTAACAATTTTATCACCAATTAACCAGACGGTACATTATGTTTAGTAAACGTCCTCCCCGATACACTGCAAAGCATGATGTTCTTGACAAACCACATGACCTCGGCTGCATGATGGTGGAAAAAAAAGAGTTGGTATTATGAGTTAGCTACCTCTCCTATTTGGCTATGGGATGAAGTAAGTACCTTTCTTCAATATTTTATACTCAATTTATTTGAGTATCCTGTATTTCAGTCTGTATTTATTTGAGTTAGCAGAGATACATTGTTTGTTATGTAAGTATTTTTTTCCCAATTCATTTGCATCTTTTTGTTTGTGTAGCACATGACGTTGCATTCTACTACCTGAGGAAGAAGATCAGGCAGTACCCTGAACTTGAACAACGAAAGGTGACAACCGTAGACACGTTTTTTTCTGCAAAAGTCCGTTCGTTGTGGACCGTCTACTAGGCAGCACTTTAGCGATCTGAAACATTGGGCATTAGCAAAGCTCGACCTAACAAACTGGACCCTTGAGGTATACGACTCTCTTCAGCATGAAGGGCGTCATAACAACAAGGTCCGCGAAGGAATGGGAAGGTCTGTCAAGTTCATTCCATTTCAAGCTGAAAAAAAACAGTTGTTCGAGTTCAAACCACGGGTTCCTCCAGGAAATCACCCAATACCAGTCACCATAATGAAAGACATCCATAAACAAGCCAATGGGTTAGTACAAGCATTGTAAATTATTTCTATGTATGAACTGTTGGGAGTGTGTTGATTATGTAATAAATTTTTTTTACATCTTTCTTGCAACAGGGGTGACTGTGGAATGTTTACAATCAAGTATGCTGAGTGCTTGATAGAAGGGAGGGATGTAAAATATTGGGTGATTGCTAAACGCATGCAAATCTTCAGGGAGTATTTTGCCTGTCACATGTGGTCCCATGCCAATAATAAGCTAGCCGATGCCTATAAAAGTGATGGCTGATGAGGAGGAGGACGTTTAACATTTAGACTAACTTTTTCAATCTTGTTATCTAACTTAACCAGACTGTTAATAGTACTATTATTTAATTTTTTGTAATCCCCATTTATTGATTGTTTTTTATGGTCTTACCGTTGTAAAATTAATTGTAACATTACACTCTCATCGAATTGATGATCAGGTGGGAATAAAACGTTTCATTATCAATGGAATGTATCTTATGGAATATATCTTGTACATGATAATAATAGAACGCATGCAAATCTTCAATACTAATACAGAGGTCATAACGGTTATGACCAGACGGTCATAACCGTTATGACTGATAGTATAAACCAGTAGTCATAACGGTTATGACCAGACGGTAATAACCGTTATGACCTCTGTGTTATACAGACGGTCATAACCGTTATGACTGATAGTATAAACAAGTGGTCATAACGGTTATGACCGTCTGGTCATAAACCGTTATGACCGTCTGTATAACACAGAGGTCATAACGGTTTTACCAGACGGTCATAACGGTTATGGCCGATAGTATATAACATCGGTCATAACGGTTATGACCAGACGGTCATAACCGTTATGACCTCTGTGTTATACAGACGGTCATAACGGTTATAACCGTCTGGTAATAACCGTTATGACCTCTGTGTCATACAGACGGTCATAACGGTTATGACCAGACGGTCATAACCGTTATGACCGCTGGTTTGATTTCAATTATTCTAGCAAGAAAAGGTTAAGTGACACTAGTTTAGAATTTAAGGGGTGAATAGTTTTTAAAGTTTACTCACAAAATATGAATTATTTTTTATACAAGCGATATTAATCCTTATTGACATTTTCACAAAATAAAGGGGTAAATTGCTCAATTAGTCCCTAAACTCTCAATAATATATAATTTTGGTCGCTGGGATGATCCTAAAATATTAAAATGTTGTTACAATACAATAACATATAATAAAATAACAAAGAATGCCACTAATCTCATAAATTATTGCTACAATGATTTTTAACGGAATACGTTATTGGTCAAAAGTAATGGCACATAACGAATTATGTTCAAAAATTAACGTAAGAAGGCCTATTGTAGTACCCTGAACGTAGTACATATAAATATTAGTTATAACAAAATGAGTTATGATGATGAAAGAGTGGAATCACCAAAAAAGATTTTGCGGCATTAAATATCTTTTAATTTATCAGTAATATTCTTATATGACTATAATAACTATATTTACAATAATGAAATAAATCAAGAGAAAATTGATAAAACAAATCAAAATATAACACATTTTATTTCGACTATAAAAGAGTCACTTTCTAATTCTAATAATAATAATAAGAACTTACAAACTTTTTGTGACTTATCTTATTTGTCACAATCATATGACTTTTACAAATTATCACGAAGCCCGGTTTTTAACCTTTGGAATTTATATAACCGTTAAGATTAAGATCTGTCTTTCAATATAATATATATCTCAACTCTTTTTCTTAAGAATTAAATAAAGAATTGTTTCATTGGAACCCAAAAACTATTTCATTTCGAATTGATACATAAGAATCCCCCCAATTTTGAAATAAATCAATGTAAAAATTGGTTAAATAGTTAGTACCAAAATAATTTATCTCAGTCTATATTAGTACCAAAAAAACAAAAAAAGGGTGAAATAGCATCATAAATCAACACTCTATATCTCAAAATAACCATTTAAACAAATGAGATTCATATAAAGAAAAAGAAAACCCATTAATTAACTTTAAATCCGGGGAAAAAAAGGTTATCAACTCGTCGAATTTGGAAGGTACGTTGAAATAGCTGATTCTTTTTAATTTTTCTCGGCTTTTTTTTTTTTAAGATTGAAAATCGTTTTTTGGTTTGTTTTTAGCTTCTCGTTTTATTTGATTCATGCCCAAAATCTTCATTTCAATATCATGCTAGTAGGAAAGCAAATTCACGTCTCTGTTTGCTTGGTAGGAAAGCAAATTCACTTCATTTCAATAACACAGAGGTCATAATTTGGTCATAACCGTTATGACCGATAGTATAAACCAGCGGTCATAACGGTTATTACCAGACGGTCATAACCGTTATGACCGTAATATAAACCAGTGGTCATAACGGTAATGACTGTCTGATCATAACCGTTATGACTGATAGTATAACGTAGCGGTTATAACGGTTATTACTAGACAGTCATAACCGTTATGACCGCTGGTCTAACACAGAGGCAAGACACAGAGGTAATAACGGTTATGACCGTCTGGTCATAACCGTTATGACCGTCTGGTCATAACCGTTATGACCTCTGTGTTATAAAATCGGTAATAACGGTTATAACCAGACGGTAATAACTGTTATTATCTCTGGTCTTAAATCCACCTAAAAAATGTTTGGCTTAACAGTTAATGTTTTTTTATATAATAAAAGCGTGTTATAGCAATCTATTGTACTAAAAATTACACTTTATACTTATCATAAAAATATTGGTCATGTTTAATTTGAAGTGTGATAAATTGAGCTAAATTGTTATACAACAATGATAAAAAAAATAAAGTAAATTGTTATACAACAATGATAAATAAAAAAAAAAAAAAAGCAAAGTAAAATGATCATACACTATCATCACATTTATGAAATTGGTGTTATAAACTCTGTATCTAGCCTTGTGGTTGGACGTTTTCGTAAGGGTACTGAGTTGGTACATGTTTGACGGAATCCTACGAACCCGTGGCCTTCCGGGCCCACGCTTTGTAGTGGGAGGATTAACAATTCGCAATTTTACTTCTTCAGATACATCCCAGCCCTCGGGGCTACCAATATGGTGGACTACATGTGCATAGCAAGCATACAGATAGTCTTTTGTGTAGTAATTAGAGCAATAATTATAAGGATCAATTCGACGGTGGTTACATACGGTCATTGCATGAGGGCAAGGAATTTGATCGACCTGAAATCGTTTGCAAGTACATGTCCTTTCGCTCATATCGACAATCCATATTTGGGCAGCATTGTTGGTGACGGCGTACTCAAACTGATCAGCTGGCCAAGGCTATAACAAATGTAATTTTAAGACATTAGTTTAAGCGATCGCATTAAGGAGAAGCCATAATAATAAAATTTAAAAATGGGGTTGTTATCACAAACCGTTACTGTTAGGCCTAAAGCGAAGTTTGTGCGAATCAATTTCTCTGCCTTCGGGGCCAGTTTAGATGTTATTTTAAGGGCCTCTTCACGTCTCTCGACAAACCATCGTTGTAGCAGTCCCCTAAGCCATTCCACCAAGAATCCAACTGGCATTAACCTGGCTTTCCGATCCACATTGGTTGTCATGATTGCATATCTCCGACCGTTGAAGTATGCTCGCGACCACTTTATAGGAATCGGCCTGAAGAAGGTAACGATGCATGTCGGGGTTACGAACACAGGATGGATTCCATATGACGATGGTACTCACTTAAAAGATACGTTCTCGAGGCACCGTCAAATTAGGTCTTCAAAGGGCCTTTGAAATCTTGTATCTAGTCTTCAAGTTTGCAGCCAAGTGTTGGATGCATATCCCGAATGCAGCATCTGGATACACAAGGTTGGCTGCATATTCGATACCCTTATGCCTATCGGCCACAATAGCAAGAGACTCTCGCGTGCTGATTGAATCTCTTAGTTTCTCGAAGAACCATGTCCATGATTCATTGCTCTCCGACGGAACGATACCAAATGCAAGGGGAAATATGGAGCCATTTGCGTCGTGTCCGCAGGCTGCAAGCAACATACCTCCAAACTTGGCCTTTAGTGCTGATCCATCAACCACAATTACTGGACGACAATAAGGCCAACCATGCTTCGAAGCAGCTAAGCACATGTAAAAGAATTTGAAACAATTTGCTGAGTCTGTCTCAATGTCAACGTCGGATCCAGGATTTTTTCCGCTTCACCATTTCAGCCCACGCTGGCAGAACTGTAAATATTAAATTATCAACACCATGTTTTAAGTATAATAGTTATAAGGACAGTAACGAACGTATAACCAGACAAGGGAAATTACCTTTGTATGATTCAGCATCATCGCCCCTCAGGCTTGTCAGTGCAGCTTCCTTCCCTCGCCATGCTCTAAGATAGTTGAAAGACACTCCAAATTCGGCCTGCATGTCTCGCATTATTTCAGATGGTCTATATAAGGTATTGCTCGGATCCAAGTATTTTGCCTTAACACACTCCCCAATCATCCAACTCTTCGCTTGACGATGATGCCCTTGAACGATTTCAATTGAACAAGTATGGACGTCGTCGAACCTCTTCACAACAAACAGTTCACTACCTTTCATCCTAGCCGCACGCAATTGCCATGGACAAGCCTCATTATCTATACATATAACGTGTAATAGAGTAGAGTTCGACCTCTTCACCTTGAATTGGTAGTGTTTACTCATGGCATCATGATGAAGATGGTATTGCAGTAACTTTTTTTTTATCAAAAACATAGTTTTACGCGCAGCGTGATAGGTGTATAATCAGCAACAACGACTCCTTCGGAAACACTGTCACTACTTGATACTTTGTCATATTGAGATCCAGTATTGTTGACTATAGAATGGCCTCTAATGCTTGCTGCGATACTCTTCTCGTTTGAACGATGAGTATCAGCCGAAACATTAAATTTCCCGGCATTACAATCATCGTGATCCGTGCCTAAGTCATTGTCCAATGTTTCATGTTGATTTTCAATTCCATAGTCGGTGTGCAAATCCAGACCGACTGTTGGAGAATTGATATGAGGAGGAGGAGGGGGAGGAGGGGTTAGGATGATATTAATGTCATTTACATGTTGCACGGCTTCATCACTCTGTCCCCCCTCCCTAGAACGTTGAATGTCTATGTGGTTGCTTGCCCCTACCTCTGGTGCCATGGCTTCCGCAGCGGACTCATCCAATACATCGATTGTAACTGGAAATTTGTTAAGCACATGAACATCCTTCTTCTTTAGTTGTATGTAAAATTTAACGTCAGCATCACACTGTATCCTCACAAGAGGCAATCCAGGTTCAACACCGTATCTCATGACTATATTCTTGTCTGGGCCCCTAATTCCAAGCACACTTCTCACCAACTCAACAAGACCAACATATGTTGAGTTCTCGGGCATCAATATTCCCTTCATTTCGCCACCAACATATCTCATTGTGGCGTCCCATTGACCATTATACTTTACGAAAACACAAACTGCATCTATTCCTGAATGATACAGAATCAAGTTATCCAATAGTTTGGTTTTCTTCTGTTATCTAAGATTATGTTATATGCTACAGGAGACCGAATAACAAGCACCATTATATCTCAAAACTGGTAACAGAGATTTTGTTTATACAATATATTTCAAAACGCACGCCCATTAAATCATAAATTAACAAATAAAACCAAATAAGAAGCACCATTACCTCAGATTGGCTAATTGGAAGTTTGAAGATCTGGCAGATTCTGCCGATAACTGTGATGAGGATGGTCAGATGTCGAATTAACAGAGTGCACAAAGATGTGTTCAGATTTGTTGGACTTAGAGTGAGATTCGATCAGTGGGTAATGGTGCAGAGAAGAATCGTGAGGCTTCACTGAGAGAATAACGAACCAAAAGAGGAAAGAAAAAGTTTTCAAAAATTTTGGTTACTGTATATATAAGGTAATGTCGCGATTGAAATTGGCGGGAGATGTAACGAAAAATTTTGTTAGGGTTTTTTCGCCAATACGTCACCATATTGACCAATACATTAACGGTCATAACGGTATTGACCGTCTGGTCATAAACGTTATGACCGTATCGTGTTATACTAACGGTCATAACGGTTATTACCAGGCGGTCATAACCGTTATGACCGCTGCTATAACACAGAGGTCATAACGGTTATGATCGTCTGGTCATAATGGTTATGACCGACGTATAACACAGACGGTCATAACGGTTATGACCGTCTGGTCATAACCGTTATGACCGCTACGTTATACAGACGGTCATAATGGTTATGACCGTCTGGTAATAACCGTTATGACCACTGGTTTATACTATCGGTCATAACGGTTATGACCGTCTGGTCATAACGGTTATGACCGACGTATAACACAGACGGTCATAACGGTTATGACCGTCTGGTCATAACCGTTATGACCACTTGTTTATACTATCGGTCATAACGGTTATGACCGTCTGGTAATAACCATTATGACCTCTACGTTATACTAACGGTTATGACCGTCTGGTCATAACCGTTATGACCAATGGTCTAACACTTTGACCAATATGTCACCGTATTGAGCATTTACAGGGGTCACAACGATATTGACCATGGGGTCATTATGAAAATGACCGATCTTGTGGGAGGACGTCTGACAAAAAACTGGTCATTTTTATAATGACCACCTGGTCAATATCGTTGTGACCAAAATTATACGCTAATATTTAACAGTTACAGGGGTCACAACGAAAATTACCAGGCGGTCATTATGATAATGACCGTCCCTGTGGGAAGACCAAATGTTAAACAAATTCAAAAAAATGAAATTTTTTTCCCCTCTGCAATCAAATCGTTAAACGCAAACTTTTTAGACATTGAAACCAGATTTTGTAATTTTTCCACCTTTCGACTTCTTTGATTCTGCAGTTTATCTTTAATTAGTTTTTAAATTTTTTCTGCCTTGTATATCACGAAGCTGTTTGTAGATGCCTTTCGTGGTGGTTTCGGACGGTTTCCGAGCTTTTCCGAGCGACTGCAACTGTTTCTCTCTCTAGAATTCGTTTTCTCTCTCTAAAAACTGTAGATGCTGGTTTCGGGGGCCATGCGAGGGAGATGAGGATAAACCAGTAATTTGACATACAATTAATCTTTCTGGGCCCCACATATGAGACTGAAGAGTGACGTGGCAGTGCTAGAAGTGAAGGGGAAAAAAAGTGATGCTGATTTTAATATAATTTATTCCACAGGTGCTAAAAGTGAAATTTACTCTATTAATTAAGGACTAAACCTAGGCAAAATAACTATAAACCCATATACTTGTCTATTCTATTCTACCAAAAAAAAAAAAAAAAAGAAAACCTTGTCTATTCTATTTTGCATGGCGCCTGTGGAAATGGCCAAAGTTGTAAAAGCATTTTTTTTCCCCCCCTTCTTCATATTGATGTTTTCTCTCTTCTCAAACTCAGGTTTTTTTTTTTTTTTTTTTGCTCCGAAAATTCAGGTGAGTTTTATGGACATGAGTATAGACTTTATATATAGTTACTTTCCACCTAATATATATGTGTGTTTGCGTTTATACATATATATGATATATATATATATATACACACATAGTCTTAATAAATGCACATTCTTTTGAAAGGTAAATTAAGGAAATTACATATACCACGCATATAATATATATATATATATATATGTATATATAAACACGCACACACGCACACAATGTTATGCCGAATTTACAAAACTGAAAATTTTAAAAAATCAAATACTAAACTAAAAGATATTACAAATTTATCTATTCAAGTTTTTTTTTTTTTTTTAATCGAGATTGGGGAGATTCAAATTATGTATCTTTAAATGGAGTTGGATGTGATATTATTTTTAGATTATGTATATTTAAGTCATACAGCTTGAAACTTAAAATGTAAGTTTGTTTTTACTTTTGGTTATTTGAAATTTTTTTTTACAGCACAAATAACTATTTTAGAAATAATATTAATATTTATGTTTGAACCTGCCACATAATTATTTCAGCTAGCATAGTAATTGTCAAACGAATTTATCTTGTTCTGTAATGTTTAAGTCGTTTTTTTTTTTTTTTTTAATTGTCACAACTCACAAACATCAACAGAAACTACGTCGTTTAAAGAATTTCCTTTGGCTGGACGTTGGAAAAAAAATTTGTCGAGAGGATAGAGTTTGCGACAAGAGACGCATGAGAAAGTATTCATCAATGATATATGGATATTGTCAAAGCCATTTTAGACATACATACATACAAATATATAAATATATATATATGTTTATATATTTTTATATAGATATGTATATATATTTATATACATACTTACTTTTCAATTAAAAAAAATTTATATTGACATCAGTTCAACTTTTGAATTTTGATCCCTTGGCTCTTTCACTTCTTTTTTTTTTTTTTTAATCCCTTCACTTGTTGCAAACTCATGAGTACCATATTTCAAACCAGGTTGCCTAACGGAAAGTACCCTGTATTATTCCTTTAGTGCAGTAATTGGCTTCTTCAATAAGCACGACCATTTCCGTGGTTATGCCCTTTAGTGCAGTAATTGTCGTTTTCATTAAAAAAAAAAAAAAAAAAAAAAAAACCAGTATTGAAGGACTTAAATAAGAATGAATGAAACGACAACGTATAAAGAAGCATAACCAAAATGACTCGGAGGCAAACCAGAACCAAGACCGTGCCACGTCAACAAGCATAACTAGAAAATAAAGAGATGAATGAATGACACGTACCAAGCTGAGAGCAAGAAGTCGAGACTTACGAATAATAATAGACTCTCCCACCAAATGAGACTATAAATAAGAGGAATATATAAAATTTGTACGCTTTTAAAGAGACCTGAGACTTGTAAAGAGATTAGAGCCAATTTCTTTAATTTTGGGCAATCCAATTACGCAATTTATATATTGTTATTTATCGTTTAATATGTGTATCTATGTCACCTCAATTTTGGTCTATTAATAATTTAAAAAGAAAATTTCGTCTGAAAAATAGATGTATGTAGCTTAATAAATGAGGTGTTTTTACAACAACTTGAAATTTAAGGACGTAGAGACGTCAATTTTGTCATAATTTAGGAGCATTTAGAGACAAAAGCAAAGTAATTTTTAAGACATAATCAATGATTAATAAGCACATTAATTAAGACTTCACACACTAATTTTTATTTTTTATTTTTATTTTCGAAATCTTGTTATCCATCATCTTTGATTCGTTAATTTCTTTTACTTATTTTATCGACGACCTTGATTAAATAGAAGAGTTAAAAAAAAGGAAACTAATTATTTCACTGTTTAAGCAAAAAATATAATAATAATTAAAATTTTCGTGATGCCCTTTCAAGTCTCGTAGGGCCTTAAACATCAAACTTCTTAATTATATATATGTATATTCATATTACTTCAATCTATATATATATATATATATATATATTCTTTTTCACAATATTAGGATAGCAAAGTAACAATTATTTTTAAAAAATAAAGCTAAAAATAGACAATTTTTTTAAAATAAAAAATTGATTTTATACCTAATATAATAAAGCTAATAGCATACATCGTTTGAAAGATAATAAAAGTCGTCAGTTGACCTAGCCATGTGGTCTGAAGCTCCCGAGTTAGCAACCTAATAGAGGTTCTTACTTGACTCATGGCAGAGTATGGGTCTCTTGAGAAAATGAGACATCCGATCTTGATCTTTTGCCAAGGTAGAATTGAGTGAATTTTATTTGCATAGCGCCTGTGGAAATGGCCAACAGTTTTAAATGCATTTTTTTGTTCATCTTCATTTTGATGTTCTCTCTCTTCACAAATTCGGGTTAGTTTCATGAACATTGGTATAGAAATTGAAACTAAAGTTACTGGTTATCCATGTATGTTTGCGTTTTTACACATATGCTATATGTATACATAAAATCTTAATAATTGCATGTTGTGTTTGAAACAAAATTAAGGAAATTATACATATACCACGCATATACAACATAAGGGGGGAAAAAAAGAAAAACAAATACACATACAATCTTATGTCAATTTACAAAACTGATTTTTTTAAAATAAAAATGAAATAACAAACTAAAAGTTGTTACTTTACTTTTGGTTTTTTGAATTTTCTTTTACTGCACCAATAACTATTTTAGAAATAACACTAATTTTAATTGTCAAAATTTTGTCGGGATATTGTCAAAGACCTAAAGGTTCTCTCTTTGGTCGCTGCTTTTGCTATGAAAAACCTCTCTGATATTTTCTTTTTCTTTCTCTCTCTCTCTCTCTCTCTCTTTTTTTGGCCTTTTCAGTTTAAAAAAAAATGTTGACACCAGCTCAACATGAAAAGGTTGGCAAAAGATTGTTACTTTTGAATTTTGATCCCAAGGTGATTTCTCTTGATGCAAACTTTGGTGTTCTTATAATTTTTCTCTCTAAATGTTGAAAATAAATATAAATGCTCATGAACTAGGAAATAATACCATCTTTACTCTTTCCATTAATTAAATGAATGGAATTGTTGACACGATAACAAGTGAAGTGTAATTTGAATAAGAAAAAACTTTATTTTTACTCCCAAACTTTGAAAACTGACATTAATACCTCAAAACTTTAAACTGTTAGAAATAATGACCATCGAACTTATATAGTTAGCAAGAACATTCATTGTTTCATACTTTGATCATACAAGACTTGGAAAAATTTTATTTTTAACACTAAATTTTAGTACATTTTTAATTTATTCCTAACATTAAAAACCTAGTACTTATACCTCTCGACTTTTAAAATGCTAGCAAAATCACTATTTCGTCAATTAAAAAACTGATACGGCAGTAATATGATAACAAGTTAATTTAATTAAAATCTTTATAATTACAAATATAACCTTAAAAATCTATAAAGATCTAAGTGATCTGAATATACAAGTTCTTTTAATTTTTTTCTTCTAATAAGTTCAATTTGAAAATAAGTTTTATGAAGGGATTAGTCATTTTTTGATTTCGGTATATTGACTTTATGCTTGTTTACATGTCTTTTATTTTTTTCAGTATTGTTAGCTTGTTTATATGTTTTATTTTCTCCGTCCTTTTTTGCTTATGCTTTTTGATTTTATAAAGTTGAACTTCTTAAAAGAAAAAAAAAAGAGTTAAATTTGTTCTTCTTTTGTTTCTGTCGTTGTTAACTGTATTCTTTTGTTGAACTATATTTTTATTATGTAATAAGTATTAGTAATTGTATATATTGGTTTTTTTTTTTCATGACATTGTATTAATTTTGAATATATTATACTGAATTTTAATAGATTTTTAATGTTTATTTTGATATTAATAAAAAATTTAGTTCAAGTTAAAATTTTTATTATTTAGATTAGTGTACATTGTTTTAAGTAGACAAAATATGACAGAAAATTAGTGATTTTTTTGCTAATAGTTTGAAGTTAGCGAGATATAAGCACTAATTTTCAATGTTCTAGAGAATTTTTAAATTTACTAAAGTTTAGAGGGAAAAAATAAAGTTTTTCCAAATTATATGGCCAAAGTATGAAAGAATTTGTGTTTTTGCTGACAATCTGTTTAAGGGACATTCTTGCTAACAGTTTAAAGTTTGAGGGATATAAGCATCAATTTTCAAAGTTCAGGAATAAAGTACAAGAGTATTAAAGTTTGGGGAGGGGGGTAAAAATAAAGGTTTTCCTTATTAAATTATACTTTTTTTTATTGTCATGTTAGTAATTTCATCAATTTAACTGACATAAATAGTAAATATTTTAACATTTCATAATTCATGAAGCATTTTCATCAGTTTTCAAAGTTTAGGGGACAACTTTATAAGAGCATCAAAGTTCATGAATTTGTCCAAAGTAAAGATCAATATCTTAAGTTCGAATTTCCACATACCATGCAAGTACGGTAAATTAAATGTGTCACTTTAGACACGGTATGCCATAATATACATTTATAATATTCAGACAAAAGAGAGAGAGAAAGAAATGCAATAGGCAAGATTAGCGGTGGAACCAGTCTATTATTTCAATGTAGGTGCATATTAAAGAATAAAAGTTTTTATGGGATTTATAAAGGGGTAATCAATTTTTAGTAGGACAAAATATCAAAGGTGTAAAAGTTTTATAGGTAAAATTAGAGTTAAGAAAAAGTTCATTAGAGATAGAAGCCTTTGTTCGATCATGAGTGGCTCAGCTCTTAGGGAAGATCTTCTTTTGGAAATATGCTTATATAAATGCTCCAAATAACATAATTATTAAACAAGAACTTGTACAATATTATTAGTCAACCTCCAAGGGCTTGAAATATTTGCCATCTATAAGGTAAGTGCCAATGCTTAGACGGACTGCCCACACGTCCTTTGGCTTTCTTGACACAATTCTACATTTCAAGAACACACCATCTATCAATTTAATTTAAAAAGAACAAAAAAAAAAAAAAAAAGCGAACTTTGCATAACTTGTATACTTACGAAAATACGTCACGGTTAACCATAGATTTTTTATTTTTATTTTTTAAATTTAAGATTGGGAGATTTGAACTTAAAGTTGGGAGATTAGAACTCCACATTTTACCTGAGCCCAAGTGTAAACTACTAGACATATTAGAGAATTTTAGTTAAAGCCAGAAATATTTTTACATCAACAAAACACTAGTAACTGTATGTTTGGTTGGAGGGAGAGAGAGAGTGAGGGAGGGATGGAGAGGGGGTCGAGGGAGAGTGGGGGAGAGAGATGAGAAATCCTTTGTTTGGTTGGAGGGAGGAGTGGAGGGAGAGACTCTCCCTTTGGGCCCACCAATTTGGATCATTCCATCAATGGGAGGATTCAATAAATCCCTCCAAATTTAGGTGAAAAGACATTTTGAACCTCCAAAAAAAAATTGTGAACAAATTATAAGATAGACAATCTAGTAATTGTTTAAAAAACTATCATCCATCATTTTAACTCTCTCTGTATTACCAAATAACATGAGGGATTTATAAAATCATCTCCATCCTTCACATTCCCCATCCTTCCAACCCTCTCCTTCTTTCCTCCTCTCCATCCCTCCAACCAAACAAAGCATTAATATCATGGCACAAAAATTAGGTTACTAGTTCAAACTTAGTGCAAATGTTGTAGGAGTAGTTAGCACATTTGTTCTCTCAACTTTTGACACAAGTCACTATATAAACTTTTAAATTTAGAAAGTCACCCCCTCAAATAACAAAATTTTAATTTAATAGCGTCCCCAATTGGTGACAAATTAAAAAAAAATTAATAGAAACATTCTCGTACATGTTATGTGAACTCTCTCTTTGGAAGAAAGAGACTTGAACTCCATATGACTATAATTTTAAGAAAATCTACAATATTTTGCTAAATTTTGAAGTAATTTGCTATTCAAAGCTTGAGAGATAACTTTTCAATTCAGTCAAATAGCAAAGCTTAAGAGATAACTTTTAAATTCAATCGAATCTCAAGCATAAAAGCATATATAACCATTTTAAAATACTACACCTAAACTGAAAAGAACACCAACAAAGACTATGTAGCCAGTAGCCTCACCCATCTGAGATTAAGTTGTGAACACCAATAGCAACATATTTCAAACCATAAAAATATAACGTTAAGAAAATTTCTTTAATGACACTAAGTTGAGATTAATAAAACCATTTAAAAAGAGTGGTATAAAATATAGCCTAGCGATGATTATTTATGACTTTAATATAAGGTGTAAAATTCAAATCTTCCACTCTTTTTAGAGTTCAAAAAAAGGAAAAGAGCGACAAGTAAAAATAACTGGGATTACCGTCCGACATCACCGGGGTTGACTAAGCCGGAGTTGACCCTAAGGCAGGGAACCGAGGCAGCAGTTTTGATAATCTTGGGAGCCTCAACGACAACAATAGGAGACCCAATCTCGAGTTTTGAATGTCGTTTTGCACTCTCATTATTATCTGTAGAAGATTCACACTTTATGCTGCTGAAGATTAGGCTTGAGCGTCCTTTGTGGAAAAAGCTTGAGGTTTTAGGAAGAAGAGGCTTTGAGCTTAGTGGAGAATTGGATATTACCATGACTGATATTTGTGTGGTTCTTACTTCTTCGATAGACTCAAGTTATACTGTTCTATATATATATATATATATATATATATATAACACCCAACCAATTTTTGTGCTTTGCGGTCGTAATTGTCAGCATTTACAAAAACATATATATGGCCAAAAGGACCTCTATCCATTCTCGTCTCTAACATACAAAAGTGAAAAGCTAATGTGTGTGTGTGTATATTTGGTAAATAGCTAATATATTATTTAATTAACAAAACACTTACCTCTAAAAAAAATGAACGTGGTATAAAATTTTAGGTGCTAAATATAAGCTTCCTTTTTTTTTTTTTTAACTATGCAATTGAAACCTTAATCTTACATTAGGCATATTACCCAAGATATTAGAACAATATGATTTTCATAATTTTAGGATAATAAATATAAAGAATTTTCAAAGTGAGCAAGTGACCAAAAGACAATTCGGAAGGAAATTGTGAGAATAACTCCTTTAGTAAACATGTTTAGGATTTTTGTCTCACTTAATTATTGATTCGAATTGTTACCTTATTGACAAAAATCTTGAAGCAATTATTAAGTAAATGAGATGTAAGTTTTTTATTTTATGCTGGAAGGGATATATATGTGTGTGCATAGAGCATCTCCAACCCAAACCACTAAAATTGTATAACTTTCACATCAAACAGTAAATTCATCTCCAACCCATTACACCATTTATAACGCCAAAAAGGATATTCTATGTATATTTCTTCTTATATCTCCTTTTATATTCCTTTTTACTAATTCCATACCATTTGAAATTAAAAAATAAAAACTAAAAAAATAAAAAAATAAATAAAAACTAACACCAAATTTGGCATGGATTGAACATGGAAACGTATATTTGCGTTTCCACCGTTCCCACCAGACCAATTCACACCAAAATGGTGTAAAATTTGATGTCCGATTGGCGTGGGTTGGAGTTGCTTAGTGTACACAACAACATAAAAGAACGAAAGTATACACGTGCAAGATTTGATATTTATTGTTTATTCCTTTTCCTAGTTCAAATAGAAATTGGTGTCTTTTTTTTTTTTGCTATTTTTCTTCCTTAAATAATCCTATTTTGGTGTGACAATACTAGAGAACCACAATGAGTTTATAGTATACCCAATTGCACGCATGTAACTATTTTTTCCATCAAGAAAATGTGAGAGACGACAAATCGTAATTATTTCTATAAACGTTACCGAAGGTTACTCGTTGACTATTACACACTGATCAACGACATAGATGTTACTTGTTGGAAAATCCCATTAAATAAGCTTGTATAGGATGTTAAACTATAGCCTATATCCTAACCGTGTATTTCGCCCTTTTTTTTTCCTCGACAATATTATTCTAATTATTTTTATCGAGAAACTTATAATAAAAATACGAAAAAAAAAAACCTTTACAAACGGATGATTGTAATCAAATCTAACATTTTAAAAAATATACTACCAAAATGATATCTCTTCCGTAGAATGATCCTCTTTTTACAAATTGATTAATAATCATATATCTACTATAGAAGACTTGATGATGGTATCTCTCAAGCCTTTTATTTCATATATCTTTTTCTATCTTCTGATTCATTCATTTTTTTTTTTCTCTCTTTCTTTCTTTCTTTCCTTACTTTTCCGTTCTAAAATGGTATCATTCCTTTTACATGCAAATTTATTAGCAAAAGATAAATATAAGAACAATCGTTATCAAGGGATTCAAAAACCCTAACTAGGTCTCCTCAAAATTAAAACCAGAATCACAACTTAGTATCTGCAGAAACTTTGGTACATTATATATCGTGTTGGGAGACTGATATTTATCCATCTATGATAGAATAATACAATATAATACAGTACAATGTAGTGCACCCAAAGCATATCTAAATAGAGATGAGCATATCGACTATTCCATCATGCTACGATGTCCGGAAAAGTTGCACGGATAACCATATGATGGAAATGAATAATCTATCTTTAACTGAAATAGTTTCAACTCTTCTACTAAACTTGCAACAACAACAACAAATTTTTAACTGAAATAGTTTCTACTCTACTTCAAAACTTACAAATCGAACCACAACAACAAAAAACAACTCCACCTCAAAACTGTGATACTAACTTGTCCTGCGTGGTTCTGAATGGCTCTTTCCAAATGAAAATTCCGGTTTTCAGCTTCTGAAACCACTTTTTTTCTTTTTTCTTTTTTTTTTTTGACAAGATTAGAAACAATGCTTTGAAAAACAAAAAAATAAAGGTGAGAAAAAGGACAAACTTTCCTCATTTCATATATATGTATCCTGTCCAATAGACTCCTCAAAACCTGACTATGAGGTCAGGTCGTTTCTCTCCACACTCCAGAACATTGAGTGAGTGAAAGCCCCGGATTTCCTATTAACGAGACAAAAGAGAGCTCGGCGACGGCGCCAATAATTACAAACCTTTACAACCTATACAAAATCTTTCCACAGGGGGGGCTCGCGGTGGGTTTCTTTAATTTTCTATTAAACAAATAAAAAATTTTCTTACTATCAGCAGGTGTTACCTTTAGTTGCAACCGCACACAACTTTTGTTACCTCTTAGAGTAAGAGAGGTATGGATCTTGAGCAATGGTCAAAACATCAGGCCTCTCTGCTTGGTTATATGTTAGACAACGGCGAATCAATTCCTGCAAACATGACAAGAAAGAAAGAATGAAAACAACACCATTGAGCAAGTCAAATTATTGGCGATTTACCAATAGACTGAATGAATAGAATGTGTGATTAAGTTGCCGATTTAGGAACTTGATAATGAACATAAAAGGTCCAAGTCATGTTTTTGACTATCCGAGGAGGCTACATTGATTAGCTTTATCATGAGTTTTCTTTCCTGAGTGATAATAAATTCACCTTGACACCTTCACAGGTTAGTAAAAAGTACAGTTCTATCCGAAGTCTTGTTTAGCATTAGGAGTAAACATGCAGGGACTATTAGACTTGATAAATGATGGAAAGCTTTGGTTTACTACAGAGAAAGAAACTTAAGTCCAAATTCTTGATGCTTAAAAACTAATACCTGAATTTGAAATTTGAAAAGTACTTTGATATCAAAGTACATCCATTCCATTGACACAGTGGACCCAAAATAAGAAAAAGAAAAATAACCCTATTGCAGGCATGCGGAAAATCCAGGGCCAACAATTCTTTCATTTCTTTCATTCTTTTGAAAGCCTCTTCACAATAATCAAAACTTAAACTAAAGAGAATTTTTTGTTTGGTTTTGTTTTGTTTATTTATTATTATTATTTTTTTTTTTAAGTTATAAGAGAATAATATTACAAACAATCAAACTGCCGCCATAACTCACCTTCGCCTCATTAGAAACTGAGGGTCTAGAAGGGAATTCAACTTTACGAGCTTTGATGATTGTATCTTCCCGTAGTATACGTTCTTGAGTCTGGTCATGTCCAAAAGGACGTTTTCCAAAAAGCATTTGGTAAAACAAAATACCAGCTGACCATACATCAACCTGCTTGAAGAGACTGCTCGTAAAAAAGGGCTGGTAACAAAGCTACGGAAGAAAAAGCAGAAAAGGGGGGCAAAATTGCATGTGGAATGGCTTTCTTTCTTTCTTTTTTTTTTTTTTTCCCTAAGAAAAAAATTTGTTAACATAAAAATCGAATAAGAAGTCAGACAAAAGGGTTTTTTTTTTTTTTTTTTTTTGGGTGGGGGGGGAAGGAATTTGCAAGGCATGCATAATCATGATCAAGGGAAGATTCAAAATTCGAAAATCACTTACCTTTGATGATATTAGAGGTACCTTGCTGAGCTCAAAGCATTCAGGAGGTAAATACCTGCATATGAAATTGGACCTTCAGAGAAAAGTAGTTGTTTTGATTTATATCCAAAGAGCATGAAAACCCAAAGTGAGAAATCACCAAGAAACAAAGAAGAAAAATTAAATTCAATTGCATACTATTCAGAACGTCCACCTCCAACTCACGCAAAAAACAACAAGAATAGGGAAAAAAAATTTCATACCGCCCATAGTCAAAAATATATTTCAGAGTTGTTCAAGTTGTATTAGTCCTATGACAAAAATACATTTTTGTATTAGCTATGAAATGCTAGGTTACAGGAGGCCTTTTACCTCAAATTGTTTACCCCTGTTCATAGGAAATAACACTGGTATCGGTATGTCTAAGAACCCGTGAAAACTCAAAATACATTGAAATCTATTGGAAACAAATAATTATGCTCCGAGAGCCGTAATTGTTATAAAACATTGTGCTAGAGAAGCAGCATGCTTATCAGCACATACTTCCACTCAAAAGAACTGATTCTCAAACAAAACAGTTCTGACTGCCATTAGCATTAAGCAGAGAAGTACGATCACTCAATTACTAAAGGGCATACTTATCATCATTCATCACTAGTCCAATTATTTTATTTTATTTATTTTTTGGTTTTCCAATAGAAAGCACTCTTTTTTTTTTTTTTGGGGACAATAAAATGATACAAGTAGAGAGAGAGAGAGAGAGAGAGAGAGAGAACAAAAGGGGCCAAAACAGAGCCGACCAATCACTACAGTCTTCCACTTCTATTGCTTACCAATATGTTCCAGCTCCCTGGGACGTAAGTTCCATACCCTGGGATCCAACATCATCCTCCACTATCTTGCTAAGACCAAAATCGGTCACTTTGGCAACACCAAGTTCGTCAAATAAAACATTTCCAGGCTTCAGATCATAATGGATAATTTTCTGTGTTCTTTTGTTCAAGTACACCAGACCTTGAAATATCTGAACGATAATGATCCTAGCTTCCCGTTCAGGCAATACAGGCGTCGCTTTAAGTACTACATCAAGATCTTTTCCTGTGGGGAGAAAGAATGATAATCAAATTTTGAAGCAAAACAGAGACCAACTTCTGCAAGAGGACAAAGTATGTAAAAACTTTCAGATCAAAAAGATTGACGGTATGAGTACCACTGCAATACTCTAAGACAGTGCAGAATGTATTATGATCAATCTCGAAAATGTCCCACAGCCGGACGATGTGATGATGTACCAACGTCTTGTGAATGTTGTACTCTCGAATGGCATGCCGTATGTAACTTTGCTTCTTCTCTTCACTCCATTGAGCATTCAAACCATGAAGCTTACATGCAACGTATCTATGCTCTACCAAATCATAAGCCTGCTGGAAATTTCTTACTTCAAATCACTGCAAAAACATATTTCTTTACAATTGCCAATACAGGCAAGGGACTAATCTATAGATTCTATACTTCTGTCCAGTAACTAGTCTTCACTAAAAAAGTGGCAAAATATACTATAACACTATTACCAATTTCACAAAGTTCTGACCTTGTAAACCTCGCTGAAACCCCCTTTCCCAAGAAGATTTAAGAGGGCATATCTGTGGTTGAGAACCTGAAAATTGTTAAAGCGAGAACCATCTTCATCTCGTATACGCTTCATTTCACGTATAAGCCTTCCCTTTTCCAGCTCATAGCGATCCCTCTCCCGTAAAATGATTTCTTCCTCCTGCAGAAAATCACAACACAATAATTAAAATTTGTGCAAATAATTGTCATAACACAAAGTATAAGGAAATGACTAAAGCAGCAATTAGGTGTAGTGGACTAACGCGTTTGATGCTGGCTAGACGGGATTTATAGATTTCATCCTGGATGAGTATATCTTCCTCTTGTGTTCCTGTTTCCGCATCAGCTCCATCACCTTTATCTTAAGGACGAAGAAAGAGCTATTAGTACAAAGAGCATTGTAAGGAATACGAAAAAATATTCTTTTTCTTGATAAGAAAACTTCCTTTTGTAGATCATAAAATCAAATATAAAGGATAAAGGATAAGGTATCTTCAATATAAAAGTAAAATTTAACTGCAAAACAAAGATGGAACTTTACCGGATTGCCTTTTCTTTAATGATTTCCGTTGCCGCTCAACAGCCTCCTTTGTTTCTAGTAATTGTCTCTGGGGAAAAGAACGTAACAAGTCAAGTTTATTTTTCTTGTTTTAGTAAACTAAAAATTAAACAAACAATTTGACATGATTTAGCCTAGCATTTAAGAGCTGAGGTGAAAATTCACATTGCATTGCACAATACAAGCTATAAAATAAACACATTTAAGTCGTCATAGATGAGATTAATTCGTGAAGTTATGTTGAAGAAGAAAAGGCTCAACTCTACAGCAATGATGCAGATGCCAAAATTCCAAATAAATGCATGGAAAAACTTTACACTGGTATGGAACCGAGTAGTACATGTAGCTATGCTCAGACAAAAAAAGGAAACAAGAGATGTGCAAGAAAGGTTAGATAAAATAGAGCGGGAGGGAAAATAAAAAATGAAAGCCCAGTGAAAAGATGAAAAATTGAAATTGAATAGCATAAGAATAGAAGAGGAGTGTTGTTATGCATAACAAAATTAGAATGAAAAATAACATTATGACAGCATAGTTGTTCAATTCCGATAACGCTTTTCTGTTCGGTATGCCTAAGATAGAGACAAAAGTAGATATAAGAAAAATTAAAACTAATCAATTAAGTACTAAACAAGATATCAGACCTAAAAAACCTTTCTGATCATACTCTCTAAAAGTGACTTCTGAAAATCATGATTCTTATTTCTTTTTCCAACCCATTTACAATAAAGTGCACTATAGCTTGTGCATATTAGTTGAGAACTAAAATTCCTTTCGTGTGAGTGCTAATTTATGGGGCAGGTTGGTAAGAATTGAGAAAGGACAAGCGCCAAAGAGGGGAAAAAAAAAGTGCACTGTAGTCTGTAGAGTAAAAGGAATTAGTTCGCAGAAGCTTTACCAAAAAAAAAAAGAGGAGGGAGAGAATTAGCCTCACTTAAAAAGAATAACGACTCATGACATTAAAGATAAAAATCCTGTGAGCACATACAAGATGAGCATTGAGATCCTTTAGAGCTTGGCCATCTTCCCATGTCTCAGATATCACAGTTCCAGCCCTGCAGAATAAGAAACAGAGAAAAAAACGATTTTATAATGAGCAACAATACAAATCGTGAAAAAAAATTTCATGAATATCATGAATGGACACATGTCAAACAAATTATGTACATTCTGTAAAGCTCAGTACCATTTGATCAAGCTTTTTGACCCTTAACAAGTTAAATTATAATTTCATGATGTGTCATGAACCTATTTTTTCATGATCTTTGTCATTTTTTCCTCGTATTAAATGTACAAGTCTACTGATTGAAAGACTTTCACTCACTCTATCACTTGACACGTTAAAAGCCATACTTCCCTATACTTTTCAAACAACCCATCAATCGGGACCACATCTCCCCAAGAAAACCTGTTCTATTTACAAGAAAAATAATTCCTTAAATTGAAAAAAAGAATCAAATACAAGGAAAAAGAGGTTAAGGTATCCTATAGAGCAAAGAAAACTAGAGCAGTTAAGTTATTATTCTTTAGATGATTTCTCACCCTCTTCTTTTTTCCCCCTCTTCCTCAAATATAGGCACCAAAAGGAAAAGACTAACAACCCATTTCCAGTAAACAAAATTACCTGATTACACCCACATTGCCAAGTCTCAAAGAGTCCTGTCGTACTTTCATTCTCGCCTCTTGTCTCTCTGCTTTTGAAACAGATATCAGCAAATCAGATATTACTTTTGTCCTCTGCATAAGAAAAAATTAACTAGTAACTATCATAACATATGAGTGTAGACTCTTAATGCATCTAAAAATTTAAAAGGGCATTCCTATATCAGCAGTCAATCGAACTCCATATAGCAGTCGTGTGCTTGGAAGTTGAAACTAAAAGCTCACAACCACCTTCAGGGCAAAAAAGGGGCTCAAAACCATCATAAGAGATAACGGAGTTAACACCAAGTTCATCAACATGGTACCATCGTTTCATGTGCAAATCAACCATAACTTTATTATTGAATAGAGCAAAGTAAGAGACAATCATCCCAAACACCAAGTTCATCAACATGGTAGCATTGTTTCATGCGCAAATCAACCCTAACTTTATAATTGAATAGAGCAAAGTAAGAGACAATCATCCGATTCAAGCATATCAAGCCCGCGTAAGCAAATTATTCATGTATCTAAATGAGCAATTATTTTCACTTGGCACGGCATATCACAGGCATTCCTGGAACATTTCCCTAGCTGTTAAATGTTTTCTGAAGCAGTAATGCTTTGAAATTTTTTGGTTTTTGACCAACAAAATTCCATTTTGTGTCTGCTTGTGAGCTGACTAAACAAAATAAATGGTAAAAAAAAACTTTACATTTTGATCAAGAAATATAAGTAGTATAACAAAAGTTATAGAAGATAAAACCCACTATACCAGTACAAAAAATCAATAAACTCAAGCTATTGAATAACGCACCTTAGGGTTTACTAGTTGTTCTTTATCTTTGAGATCCTTCAACTCCTACTCCAATCAAGGTAGAACAGAAAGTTAAGAGAGGGAGAGAGAGAGGAATAAGGTTTATGTATGAGACTCAAAAATGTTCCACTCAGAAAATTCAAATGAATGACGCTAATTTGACACGTACACTGATCTTTGGACCACAATAAGCATTATTTATAATGTTATTATTTAATAACATTGACATTTGTTTGTTACCTTCTCTACTTGTCTACATACACTCTGATAATTGGATGCCTCTTCATGTGATTTACGCAGGTCCTCCTCTAGGGCTGCAACTTTTTCCAGTAAAGATGAAACCTCTTCCTAAATTTTTGACAAAAAATAAAATACCACAACAATGAGATAACAAAGACCTTGTACTAAAAAAACATTGATAGCACTTAAATTGATCTTCCAATTACTAAACTAGGATTAAGAAGGCCTTGATATAAGCAAAGCCCCCCCTCCCTCCTACCCAAAAGAAGGGGGCAAAAAAAAAAAAGGACTGATGGCAAAACATGGTGAATAAAAAAGAAAACCATGAACTACACCTCCAATGACAATCGGCTATCATTGCGGAAATGCTCCTTGGACCTACCATCCTGCATGGAGTAATCGGGTTAAGAAATAAAGTTTTGTAATTAGATATATTAAATGAGAAACAATCCACTAAGTTTTTAACACATAAAAAATGAACTAGGAATAAAAATCTCAACCCACAAATTTTGTTTGTTTTTGTCCTTGAGAAAACAAACATACCTTATGATATGAGTTCTCAAGCAGACCATTTGAAGGAGCAACTGTCGAAGGGCATATTTGTGATCTTGTTTGATCATTAACCCTTGAACCACGACCACGGCTTGAAACAGTGTTACCCCGACCACGACCTTGCTTTTTCCTATTTGTATCACTTGCCTTAGTTTCCACAGTTTCCAAAATCACTTGTCTTCCATCAGCGACAGACTGCATTTTTTTATTTGTTGCAAACTCTTAACCTTAGTTAAGTAACTAATCAAAGACTCACATCTCTTAGCCCAAAGAAAATAAAAAAAGGACTCACATCAACATGTTCGAAAACAGATGAGCCTTCATCTTCTTGAAGTTTTTGACGTTTTTGAGTATTGGCTTGTATTAGAAACTCCCCTCCATTCTGGCATTAGATCACGAACCCGAAAAAAATCTTATGGCATATGGTTATCCATGATAACAGTAACATCCAAGAAACTAACAGACTATTAAAAATTAAAAAATCAACTATTTTGATAATAATAAATATTATTCAATTTAAATAGGAAAAGATAACAAGAGCGTCTAATTTGTTCAAGCTTAACAAGAAAGAAAACATAAATAATTTTTTAGGTTTTCGACGAAGAAGCCAGTTAAAATTATACAAGTTTTACTCTTCCTATTAATTATCTTGGCATGTATCCTCAAATCCTCCCTTCTTTCTCTCCAATCAAGCAATTCAAAATATACCATAAATAAAAGGAAAGCTCCACAAGAAACCATTTTTCTATTTGAACTCCTGAAAAAATCAAATAACTATTCACAAGCATAGATAGGCATCTCTAAGTAGCCGATTACCAAAGACAAATCTTAACCAGCATTCTGAGGTACTTTTCAACAATAAAAAATATTTATCAGAATCAATCCTCCCGAAAAATGATGCATGGGGAATGACTAACATGTGACTTCTTCCTCTGAATCATGTCACGAGTAATATCGCTCCAATCCTAACAAGCACACATACACTCTAACTTTACTGGAAATGTCTACATCAATGAGAGAGTCAAAGATTGAGAACTCGGGATCCTATATCAAATAATTAACTGACATGAGATTAAGCACACGAAGAATCAAGAAGTCGCAATCTTTCGACCCTAATGGGATTGGTCAATGGGTGGGAAGGGGGTTTAGGTTCTTAAGTCCTAAGTTTGAAACCTGAGAGGTTTTCTTTCAAATCAGTAAAGCGCATGCCTCATACGGGCTATGGCCCCAACCCACCAAAAAAAAAAACCAAAAAAAAAAAAAAAGTAACAGTCTTTCTTTTTAAAACAACGAGTTAATTTACTCAAAAAAAAAAAAAAAAAAAAGGAACACAACGAGTTAATCAAAACTGCCTGAAGAGGAGACAATGAGGATGTGGAATCCTCAATTTCTCTGCCATAAAGATTGCATTAGAAACTTAGAATTTGAATTCTATCGTCCACACAGCAAGAAGGAGTATAAAATATGAACCTTCCCAAAAATCTGATTTTATACAATGAGATCATAAAGTTCCACAATCCGTAGAAAAGTTTGATGAGTTCTATAATTCTAAACATGAGTAATGGATTCACTGAACTAAAATGTCACAAAATGCAAATACATTGAACAAATATTTACACGTTTCCTAACAAAATAAGTACAATAACAAACTCAAGGAAAGGCTTCTTACATCATCGTCGGAGTCACTGGAGGTAGAGGGTTCCGCCAATTCATCGGCAACGAATTTCGCGGCGGAGGAAGAGACGACGGAGGACCAAGCTGGCTGCTGCTGTTGCTGAGGCGGCGGCGGCTGCGGCGGCTGCGGCGGCGGCTGCTGCTGCTGCAGAGCAGCAGACGGAGCGGCAATGGCGACGATGGCGGCACCGGAGCCGCCCGAAGAAGCCACCGTCGCAGCGGAAGAGGCCTTGCCGACCATGCGAGCTTCGAGCTTGGCGATCTTGGTGGGCAAGGAGTGGTCGGACTGGTTGGAAGAGTTGGAGGAGAAATGCAGGAGCATGTCGTCCGACATTTTTTTGCTTCCCCAGAAGTCTGAAGAAATCCGAAACAAAACCTCGACCGTCAGATCATTTTGGCTTTTCTCTTTGACAGAATCAAAATGCGGGGGAAAATCCCTGATTTTCTAGACAGCCAAACAGGAGGAGATGGAGTGAAGAGAAATTAGGGTTTTCAGAGAGGGGAAAGGGACTGGAGGAAGAAGAGAAAAATCTGAGTTGGAATTTCTATTGAAGTTATTATTAGTTGAAACTCGAAAACTTGAAAATAAGAGAGAGAAGCTCATGAAACACGAGAAGGAAAGCCAGCAAAGGAAAGGGAGGTTTTTTTTTTTTTTTTTTATCAAAAAAAAAAAAATTATAAGGGTAGAGATTGATATGTCCAAATAATCTCGGAGAGTTGGATATCATCCATGTAATATATGGATCACTTAAGAAGTGAATCATGAAGTATTCAGCTAAGAGAATGAATACCCTACAAACCCACTTATGGAAAGTTGGCAGCAAAGGGTGGGTTTATTACATCTACGAGGAGAGAGTGAGATGAGTTAATGGTATGGGCAAAATGTTGGAGATGCTTATATTGTTCAACAGTATTTGGCAAATAATAAAATTATATATAAGCTTCCGTTTGATGATACAGTTTGAGTTAAGATTTTTAAATTGAGTTGAAAATAAGTTAAGTTGAGAGTTAGAGTTGAGTATTTGGTAAAAAATTTGAGTTGAGTGTTTGGAAGAAAAAAGTTTGAGTTAAAAAGTTTAACTTGAGTTGAGTGTTTGGATGTAAAAAATTTGAGTTAAAAAGTTTAACTTGAAAAGATAAGTTAACATTTCATTATAGGTTGTGAATGGAAAAAATGAAAAAAATAAATTAAACAAAATAAAAAGCACATCAATAACATACATCAAAACCTTTTACAATATTTTTTACATAGTCATAAAATACAACAACAAGAATCATGTAGTTGCTAACTAAAAGTGCTAATAAAAAAACATGAAATTATCCCCGTAATCTGGTTTTAAACAGATAAAATTGGCCTTAATTTCAAGTAGATTTATACCATGGATTTCGTTGATATATATCTCACATATCATCGGCCAACACATATCTCAGTTGATTCATTGCATCCCTCTTCAATACATCTTGCTGCCTTCTCGTACTTGGACCTATATCATCGACCCCGACGGCTAACACGTAATCCGCATTAACATCAACATGTCCACCTACAGGCACACCATCTGCCACATACTCTTCAAGAATAGGATCCCCAACATGTATCATCCTTATGAAATTATGAAAAATCACACACGCCACTGGGATAATTACTTGTTTGTCCATGGGATAATTGTTGATGCCTTTAAGTATTTAAATATGGCCTTCCATACACCAAAAGTTCGCTCAATACAATTACGCAGCGATGAGTGCGTGTAGTTAAATATTTCCCTCCAAGTGCCCAGTTTGACGCGACATTTCCGATATTCGGGTAAATGATACATCTCTCGTCGAAATGGACTAAAGAAATAATCCTTATTCACGTATCCCGAATCGGCTACGTAAAATTTTCCTACAAAGTAAACATCGCATTGTCAACACAAATCCAATAATTTGTAATTACTTGATTGTTTATAAATAGTCATATCATGTGACAGATGATCTTTACCAGGGTGGCGGTATTGGGAAATCATGAACTGCTATTGCCTCTTCCAACATTCTAACATCATGACAAGATCACTCGTAGCCGGCCAACATATATGTAAATTTTATATCGAATGAGCAGGCGGCCAATACATTCTGCGAGTTCACACATTTTCGATTAATTCATACTTCAGAATTATCCTCCCGTGGAACACATGGTACGTGTGTTTCATCTATAGCGCCAATATAATCCTGCATGAAGAAGGAAAATGTAGATTATGGCTTCTAGCATTAATAAGACTTGTTAAATCAAAAATAGTGGAGTTTCCATTTTTCTAGAATCGTTAATACGATCATTTGAGCATAGACATCGATAATGTACATCAAACTATAGTCTATATTTGTAGGAATGCTTCATAATCAAAGGTTGAACCTTTTTATAGTCGGACGGTCTGATAAATTCGTCTTTTGAAGCACAAATAGCCGTCAATACTTTAAAAAACCAACGTAAAGTTGTCTCTTTAGAATGCTGGAACAAATAAGAAATGTGTCTGTTCGTTGCGCCTTGGGAACAAATGGATAAAAAAATGAATAACTGATCATCGACATTCATGTTACAAGTTGACCTCAATAATTCCCTACTACCTAATACGTGACTTAGTGCTTTGAATGTACCTAATTTCATACTGATCAAATCTTGAATAATTTTTTCATGTTCATTTATTATCTCTTCCACACACATGCTGTTAGTTAGTCTTGAATTATGCATTGGTTGTAGATTTTTTCGTCTGTAAAGCCTACTGGCAGCCAAGGCAACGACTGCCACCGCAAGAAAAACGTCATCATCGCTGGACTCATTTTCTGAGGATCAGTCGTCTTCTTCATATTCAATAATTCCCTACTACCTAATACATGACTTAGTGCTTTGAATGTATCTAATTTCATACTGATCAAATCTTGAATAATTTCTTCATGTTCATTTATTATCTCTTTCACACGCATACTGTCAGTTAGTCTTGAATTATGCATTGGTTGTGGATTTCTTCGTCTGTTACGCTTACTGACAGCCACGGCAACGACTGCCACCGCAAGAAAAATGTCATCGTCGCTGGACTCATTTTCTGACGATCGGTCGTCTTCTTCATATTCAGATGCAGAACTAAACTCATTCATATTGAGAATGACATGACCTGAGCTAAATTTGGTTGTTTAACTGGTATATATCAATTGTTCCCAAAACATGTTTAATTAGTCCCAATACCATTATACTTCGTTCAACTAATCGTTTCAAAGTCGTGAGATAATATTTTTTTTTCTACAACCGCTAAAAAACATAACATTACGTAAATAAATATATTCGATATAATGTTACGTAAAATCGTGTAACCAAAAATTATCGACCGTAAAACTCAGTCGGCCGCTAAACTCATTCATATTAGGATGCGGAACTAAACTCATTCATATTGAGAATGACGTGACCTGAGCTAAATTTGGTTGTTTACCTGGTATATATCAATTGTTCCCAAAACATGTTTAATTAGTCCAAATACCATTATATTCCGTTCAACTAATCGTTTCAAAGTCGTGAGATAATATATTTTTTTTCCACGACCGCTAAAGAACATAACATTACGTAAATAAATATATTCGATGTAATGTTACGTAAAATCGCGTAATCAAAAATTATTGACTGTAAAACTCAATCGGCTGCTGGCGATTGGGACTTAACAACGGAGGCAATAATGCCTCGCCTATCGTCATCGGGAAGCTGATGGAAGGTACGCTCCACCCGTGGATGAGCATCGAAGTAGTGCCACATAATTGTCCGATGCTTAACTGGAATACCCATTTCGGTCATAATTTTCATGCACATCAGCAAGTGATCCGGTCGGCTTGATTGTTCTTTGCTAGTACCCGATTGCGATCGACTACGGAAATGACTGACTGTTTCCTGCATTGCCGAGTAAGAATATTATTCAATTTAAATAGGAAAAGATAACAAGAACGTCTAATTTGTTCAAGCTTAACAAGAAACAAAACATAAATAATTTTTTAGGTTTTCGACGAAGAAGCCAGTTAAAATTATACAAGTTTTACTCTTCCTATTGATTATCTTGGCACGTATCCTCAAATCCTCCCTTCTTTCTCTCCAATCAAGCAATTCAAAATATACCATAAATAAAAGGAAAGCTCCACAAGAAACCATTTTTCTATTTGAACTCCTGAAAAAATCAAATAACTATTCACAAGCATAGATGGGCATCTCTAAGTAGCCGATTACCAAAGACAAATCTTAACCAGCATTCTGAGGTACTTTTCAACAATAAAAAATATTTATCAGAATCAATCCTCCAGAAAAATGATGCATCAAGAGGGGTAATGACTAACATGTGACTTCTTCCTCTGCATCATGTCACGAGTAATATCGCTCCAATCCTAACAAGCACACAAACACTCTAGCTTTACTGGAAATGTCAACATTACTTACATCAATGAGAGAGTCAAAGATTGAGAACTCGGGATCCTATATCAAATAATTAACTGACATGAGATTAAGCACACGATGAATCATCGCAATCTTTCGACCCTATTGGGACTAGCTCAACGGGTGGGAAGGGGGTTCAGGTTCTTAAGTCCTAGGTTTGAAACCTGAGAGGTTTTCTTTCAAATCAATAAAGCGCATGCCTCATACGGGGTATGACCCCAACCCACCCAAAAAAAAAAAAAAACAAAGTAACAGTCTTTCTTTAAAAAACATCGAGTTAATTTACTCAAAAAAAAAAAAAAAAAAATTGAGGAACACAACGAGTTAATCAAAACTGCCTGAAGAGGAGACAATGAGGATGTGGAATCCTCAATTTCTCTACCATACAGATTGCATTAGAAACTTAGAATTTGAATTAATTCTATCGTCCACACGGCAAGAAGGAGTATAAAATATGAATCTTCCCAAAATCTGATTTTATACAATGAGATCATAAAGTTCCACAATCCGTAGAAAAGTTTGATGAGTTCTATAATTCCAAACATGAGTAATGGATTCACTGAACTAAAATGTCACAAAATGCAAATACATTGAACAAATATTTACACGTTTCCTAACGAAATAAGTACAAATAACAAACTCAAGGAAAAGCTTCTTACATCATCGTCGGAGTCACTGAAGGTAGAGGGTTCCGCCAATTCATCGGCATCGAATTTCGCGGCGGAGGAAGAGTCGACGGAGGACCAAGTTGGCTGCTGCTGTTGCTGAGGAGGCGGCGGCGGCGGCTGCTGCTGCAAAGCAGCAGACGGAGCGGCAATGGCGACGATGGCGGCACCGGAGCCGCCCGAAGAAGCCACCATCGCAGCGGAAGAGGCCTTGCCGACCATGCGAGCTTCGAGCTTGGCGATCTTGGTGGGCAAGGAGTGGTCGGACTGGTTGAAAGAGTTGGAGGAGAAATGCAGGAGTATGTCGACCGACACTTTTTTGCTTCCCCAGAAGTCCGAAGAAATCCGAAACAAAACTTCGACCGTCAGATCATTTTTGGCTTTTCCCTTTGACAGAATCAAAATGCGGGGAAAATCCCTGATTTTCTAGACAGACAAACAAGAGGAGATAGAGAGAAGTGGAATTAGGGTTTTCAGAGAGGGGAAAGGGTCTTGAGGAAGAAGAGAAAACACTGAGTTGGAATTTCTATTGAAGTTATTATTAATTTGAAACTCGAAAACTTGAAAATAAAAGAGAGAAGCTCACGAAACACGAGAAGGGATGCCAGCAACGGAAAGGGAGGTTTTTTTTTTTTTTTTTTGATAAAAAAAAAAAGTTACAAGCATAGAGATTGATACATTCATATAATCTTTGGAGAGTTGCATATTCTCCTCGTAATATATAGATCACTGACGAACTGGATTATCTTTGAAGAGAATGAATTTCCTACCAACCCACTTATAGAGATTGATATGTAAGGATATGTGTGTGCATGTATACATGTATATACCTTTTTTTTTTATTTTTATAATAAGATACCTAGGACATTTATTAACTTCGTTGTATTAACTTTAGTAATATTAATTTTATGTATGGATGTGTGTGTATGTATGTATATACCTTTTTTTTTATATATATAATAGGAGCCCTGTGACTCTTATTAATTTCGTTGTGTTAACTTTAGTAATATTACTTTGATTAATGTAATAATTAAAATCTCCTTTTACATGATAAAAAGAACAATAGCACATTAAAACTAATTCAGGATATATAATAAATTTGATATTTATTTTGTTTGACAAGGAATCAATACCAAGTAGATATAAGGAATGATTGACATTCTCCTTATTCATTCCCTAATTTATGTATAACCTACTAAATTCTCATTTCTTATTTTGTAAGTAAACTATGATTAATTGAAAAAGAAAATGACTGATCACTTTACTTTCCCTTTAATGCAGAGTAAACATGCCTTAAGTGTCCTTTGGTTCACCGGTGGAAATTAAATTTTTCTAAATCATTTTTTGTTTTTTTTTTTTTTTCTCTTTTTCTGAAAAAACAACAAAAATTTTAACTAGTTTTTGAAAAGTCAAATAACTCAAACTCAAAAAGTTTAATTTTAACCAGTAAACCAAACACAAGCTAAGGTTAACTTTTATTTTTGTTTTTAATCCTGAAACTACACAATATTTCATTTTGATCTCTGACTTTAAAAAGATTTCAAAACAAGTTCTCGATTTATGCAAATTGTTTTAAATTGGTCTAAAACCCTAATTCCCGTAAAGAAACTCATGTTATGTATGGCATATTGATACAAGTTTGAAAAGGAAAATTCAAAAAGATTATGATTAAATTTAATTTATTTTACCTTTTTAAGAATTAACACCACACTCTTTTTTCTTTCTTTCAAATACCAACCCAAAAAGTTTCTCAATTTGAGTTGGATTCTTTTTAGATTTTCCTTTCAAGGCCCATGTGCCAAGCACACTCTCAATTTCCTTTGCAAGTGTTGCACTAACATGTAAAATTATACAATTTACTCTAACAAAACCACATACGGTCATCGTATTCTTTTTTCTGTCGACAATTTTAAGAGTCAAGTGGATAAAAAGATTACTTTGGGACAACTTGCAGACTTGTTTTTTAAGTCGTGGTCAATTATTTATTTATTTATTTATTTATATTTTTGTGAATATGGACGGTAATGAAATTTGACCTATAATTCAAGATAAACAGATATGAATTTAGGATTTATGCGAGAATGACCTTATTTTTTAAGGATTTTTTTTTTTTAGGTAAATGCCCATCAATTTAGGAACACTATTGATTTCCTAGAATTCTTCAAAATATTGATATGCCATAGAACATTATTATTTTTTGAATAGACCACTATTAATTAATAACTAATCAATTTATGCCAAATGAATATTAATGTCAAGAATGAGAGGATTATACTTAAACGATAAAATTAATAAAGGTGATATACTAACTTTTTCAAAGAGACAAAAAAAAAAAAAAAAAAAAAACAATTCATGTCCCAAAAAATAAATTCAAAGATGCTTAGATAACACTTTTCTAAATAACAGGATCCCATTGTAATACTATTATTATAACAATATACCTTTTTATAGAAATGAAAAACAAATAACTGTTCTAATTTTTCTAAAGTCTATTATATTGTTTTTCTTTCAGTTTTTTTCTCTTATTTGCTATATGTACGTACGAGTTTAATATCCGTGCGTTGTATGGGGAAGGAATAAAAAACAAAAATGAAAAAAATTAAGTATTATATAATAAAAACAGTCAATTAAGATATAGATTATGATTACACTAATATATTTTTTTTTAGTATTTACTATTATAATATTAAAGTACATACATTCATGTTTATAAGCATAATTTTCTTTAAATAAAAAGTACAAATAATAAATAAAATAAAAAAAATTTGAAAAATCAAAGGGATAACAAAATTGCGGTGTAAATTTAATAAAATAAAAACCAATTAAATTAACATTTAAACATAAAAATGAATAGAAATTTTAAAAATTTATTTCATAGATATAAATATAAAAGAAACTTATTGAACATTTTGTTTAAAAAAAAAAGAAGAAAAAAATAAAAGAAGTCAAAGAATAAAAAAAAAATAATATCACATATTAAAATAAAATATTAAGTGTAAGAATTGTTGTTAATATAATAAAATATAATAATATATTCTTATTAAAAAATCAGAAAGAATAAATAAAATTAAAAACTTTTAAACTTAAATAGTCAAAAAAGTTTAATAACTTAAATAAATTTATTAAATTTAAAAAAATTAATTAAATCAATAAATAAACCTAAAAATGGATTAAATATTTTAAAAAATTTTAATTATAAAATAATAATATTAATATATGACATAAATAATAATTTAGTTATAATAATTATAAATATATATTTTTGATAATTACGTTTCGTTACAGTAGAAAAATTATTTATTGATTTTTAATTTTATTGTAATTTTATAGACCTTTTTATATTTTGGAATTTCTGTAAATTATTATTTAATTTCAAATTTTTTAGTTTGTTTGTTTATTTTAAATATTATAATTTAATTGTATTAATTTATTCTTTAAATGTATTATTATTCTTTTTTTTTCGTTAAATTTTTATTAATTCAATAATTTAAAATTTTCACATATTATTTAACGTATATAATTTTATTTTTTATAATTGGAAATAATTTAATAAAATATAATTTTTTATCTTATGGTTTTTCTTTTTCTATCTTTATTTTTTTAAATTTATTTTAATGTAGATATAGAAATCTTTTACTTTCTCTCTCTCTATCTCTATCTATCTTTGTCTTTCTCTGCCACACATCACACCCAGCAGTTGCAGCAGAGGCTGCATCACTGTAATGCTGATGACTGGACAATACCAAAAGGGCAAAAACCGGCAATTCGCTGTGTAACCCATAGGGAAGGCAGCGGGTTTGAAGAACAAAAGCGTCAATTTACTGTACAATTTATTGTTAAAGGAACAATAAAAAATTACATCCTTTTAATATATAAATAATATGTTTCTTTTATCTGCTCAAAATATGGCTTGGTTTGAAGCCATAAGTAAATACAAAATTAACAACACAACAATAATAACATGAATTGCTCTTGCAAAGTGAATTGCTTTTTCCACCCTCTATTTATATGAGTTAAAAAAAAAAAAAGTAATAACGATATTTCCCTAAAACAAAATGTCAATGATAATAAACTACGTTTTTAGTTTACCAAAAAAAAAAAAAAACTACGTGTATAGTTTCTATGTAATTGTACATTTGAAATTCCAATGCATATCACGAGAAGTTCTCTTAAATACAGTAATTATGTTACTTTTGTCGCCGCTATGTTAACTCTGTTGGATAATTTCTTTTTCTTCTTTTGACATGTGCTTTCACGGAAATTTCTTGGAATAGTATTATGAAAAGAACAAAAAACAAAAAAGACTCCAATTTTTTTGTTTTTTTTTTTGTTTTAGCTAGACTCCAAGTTCAATTACTTAGAACTATCTGTTTTTTTGGGTACTTATTTTTGGTGGACCCCACTGACTTTTGCTGTTCCTCTTCCATTCATGATTCTCGTTTTCCAAAGCCAAGAAATCTTCAAGAAATCTTCATCGATTTCTTTCCGTCATCTTCTTCAACCTTTCTTTTTCCTTTTGTTTTCCAACTCAGAAATGTTGGCAAAATCAGTGAGGCTATTCATCACCTCCAAACAAAAAAAAAAAAAAAAAAAAAAAATCTCTTTATACATGCCAAAAAATAAAATAAAAAAATTGCCCCTCTTTTCGAAACTGTAAGATACAAATTTTTTTTGCAAACATAAAAATCCAGAGGTTTTGAAGAAGTTTTCTGGGTTTTGCATTTAACGTGATGAAATAATTGGGTGTAGAGAGGAAGCCACACATAGGGTTTCGAGGGCAAAAAAGGCAAGTCACTATACACCCCATATCCGATACACAAAATGAGAGGAGCAAAAAGTCCGGATATTTTTTTTTTATTTCCATCCCTCTCTCTCTCAGTAACGAAGAACAAAACAACAACACAAAAATTAAAACCAAAACCTCCAACACAAAAACATATCCAAACCTTCAACACAATAACCCAACAACATCAAAAAGGGGAAAAAAAAAAAAAAAATCTGAAAATGAAGAACAAAAACAAAACTTCTGAAGAACCGGAGAGAGAGAGAGGGGAAAAAAATCCAAAAATGAAGAATAAAAACAAAACTTCTGAAGAACCGGGGAGAGAGAGAGAGAGAAGGATGAAAAAAAAAAAAACCCCCCCCCGAATAGTAATGAAGAACAAAGCTACAACTCAAAAATCAAAACCAAAACCTCCAACACAAAAACATATCCAAACCTTCAACATAACAACCCAACAACATCAAAAAGGAAAAAAAAAATCCGAAAATGAAGAACGATAAAGAAAGAATGAGAATTCAAAGGAACAAAACAAACCAAAAATCTAAGGTTTAGAGGCCAAAAATCCGAAGAAGAAGAAGCCGAAACCAAAAAAGAAAGAATGAGCAGCCAAAGGAACAAAAAAAAAAAACCAAAAATCTAAGGTTTAGAAGCCAAAAATCCGAAGAAGAAGAGAGAGAGGCAGAGCTGTAGAGAGAGAGAGAGTCAAAAGATGAAAGATAGAGAGAGAAAATCAAGAGGGAGAGTAGGCGGCCAAAGAAAGAAGATAAGAAGGGAATTAGGGTATGGAGGGCAAAACCGTCCATTTGGTGTGGGCAGCTCAACCGGCTGAAGGAAGCGAGGGGCAAAAACTTCATTTCACACCATACAATACTGTGCGTTACTGTAGCTAATGAAGTGAAATCAGAGAGAATAAATTCAAAAAACATTGTTCAATCACTGTAGAAAGAACAGTGAAAAGTGGGCATTTTTTTAGTATATTAACGAGTCTAATACCTGTGCGTTGCACGGGGAAGAAAGAAAAAAATAGATAAAAAATTAAATATTATATAATAAAAATAAATTGTCAAGTTAAATATTATAATTATAATTAGTATAATTCTTCTTAAAATCTTTCTTCATAGTGAATATGCAAAATCAAAATGACAATAATACTAATAAAAAAAATTTAATAACTTAAATAAAGATAGTTAAAAAATATATAAAAAACTAATTAAATTTATAAATAAATGCAAAAATATATTTGATATTTAATAAATCTAATTTTAAATAATAATATTAATATACAACATTTACAATAATCTACTTAATAAATAAATATAAAAATATAGTACATATTTAATAAATATAATTTTAAA
>BKCH01001988.1:0-68569 GCA_008635985.1 Ficus erecta | reverse complement strand
TTTGTAGCTTATTATTTTGAGAGAAATTATTCAACAGCCAAATTTTTTTTTTCTATCAATTGATCAACTGACAAATTCTTCATTCTAACTAATATGACACAATTTTGATTTATTTTGTATCATATTGATCAAATATCAAATTTTTATATTTACTTCACTGATACCGAACCTTATTTGATGTAATCATCATGTACTGTACTTTGCACAGTAGAAGAACTGAGAAAATATGCCTTTATTTCAAGAATTTTTAGTTGAAAAATCTTGACCTGGATTATTAAACATGTCAAGAATGATTGAGTCGACACAAAAAATGGATGGTCGTGGATGTAATTGTATATATGTAGCCGACATTTAAGACTAGTATGTATTTCGGCAAACTGGCATACCATCAACCTCATATTCTCTCAACGTTTTTGTAACAACTGTCTTAAAATCCCCCAAAAAAAAAAAAAACTGAATTAAATTTTGGCCCACCTACTAGTACCAACGATTAAGAGGCGTTGGCATTGCATTTTTGACATATCCTCTGCAGTCTGGTCAGTAGTAGAATTAAGCAACTCTAGTTCACTACAATCTCAGTGCACCTTTAATAATCTTACAACCAAAAATAAGAGAACAAGATAAAATAAAATAGGTCCATCAACCAAACGACATATATATATATGTAATATAATATTATATACAACAAGAATGATGTAAAGTAGGCATCAAAGTAAGTCCTCTCCTCAATTATATGGATCACACCAGCATTAAAGTTGACAGCAGCAAATCCTTCACATTCTAACATACCAATACCTACTCTTTTTTTTTTCTTTATTAAAAGAAAAACCAAAAAAAGAATTTCCCGCCTCTTTTCTCTTGCATATTTGCAAACATACATAGGCAAACTTGCTAAACACCAGAAGGCTTAAACTACAATCAATCAATCAATGACATAGTTAGGAGCTACCGCAAGTATTCTGTCGTTTAGATACAGATGATGGTTGTACTGCGTCTTCACCCTTGCTGCTTGCCTACCGTCGTCTACCACTATCAGCTGTCCTTCTCTTCGGATCAAACTCTGTGTCACAAGAATTTGGTTCATATCAAGTTATTACCTACAACCAAGGTATGTTTTCTACAATGTTCTTTTAAAACAACAAGTTGTCACTCTATGATGCTTTGATTTTGGTAACCTTCCTTTGTAGCCTCCTCCATCGAACTGTAGTTCTCTTTCTCATTCTGTTGTCTGACATCCACTCAATCAAGTCCCTCTGCCTCATTCCAGCCAGTCCAGTCCCTATATTAAAATTAAAAATAAATAAAATAAAATTACCCACATTTTGTCATAAAAGCGAACATAAAAAAATAATAATAATAATAATAATTATGATGACTTTCCTTTCCTTCCTTTATCTAGTAAATCAAAATGGATGTCCTAGAGGCAATATTTCCTGAGGTAATATGAAAGGCTAGTAAAATCAAAATCTTGAACCCATTGTCAAAAGATGTCCGTAATTTTTTTCTCTTTCCATTCTTTAGCAGATTGATTTACATTTATTGTAATATTACAAATGTACTCGACAAATAAACGTTAAAAAAAAAAAAAAAAAAAAAAAAAAAGCACGACAAATGATTTACCTGTTGCATGACAGCTTCTTCATGTTGTCTAAGACACATGACAAGGGCTTGGGGTAACCCTCTGAAAATACTCATCGCTTATCACAAGTTTCTTTCCTTGCTGATTTGCAGTACCCCTCCATTTTTGCCACAATTTTGACCACCATCGGTAATGAACAAAAGGAATGAGCAATAAGAATAGCAAAACAAATATAAAACTCACCCTGGTCACCAGAAGCTGGCTCAGAGGCAGCATTATTTGGTTCATGATCACCTGACCGGTACATCATTTCCATCACCACCTTCACCGCCATTACCATTGTCACCACTACCGTGATTTTCTTCTTGATACTCAGACAGATCAATCTCACTGGACTCTACACTGCAAGAAGAAAAAAAAAATTTCAAAAAAAAAAAAAATCAAGCATAAGGATACAAAAGTTGAAACAGTTGGAAAGAAAAAAAAGTGATGGAGAATAAAAATAATTCTTGCCTGATTATGGATGTTTTCAGCAATCTCACAGCCAAGCGGACATGGCGTGCTTGAACCTTAAAAAAAAAAAAAGGATCACTGTAAGCCTCATGCAGAAAGTTGTAGAACAGTCAATTTCAGAGAATTGGCTTGCTAAATTTCTAGGCACCGTAGTTTCCAAATGACTTCTAGCAATGGCCTCTGAAAGTCTGATCAATGCCTCCAGTTGCCTAACAGTCATGCGGTAAGCAACTCTACTTCCAGGAGCTGTATCACCTCTGCGAAGAGCAACATAGGAGTCCACCAAAAGTTCTCTGGCTTCTGCGTTTAGCTGCATTGGAAAAATCAAAATTAAACAAATACAATTTCCAAAGAGTGGTGGACGACAGATCATGGACGTGAAAATCTGAATAGAGGACCTTTGGTTTCAAAGTTTTTGCATATGCGATGTATCGCTTCAGTTGTGCAGTAGTGAATGCAGGAGTTAATGCCTCTTCACGTTTCTGATGTACTCTGACAATGTGGTGGGCAATGTGGTAATCGGTTTGATCATCTGGGTCATCAATCATGACATATACCAGATCAAACCTTGAAAGAATAGCGGGAGGAGAGCAACATTGTACTGCAAAAATGCTCCAAAATGATTAGTCATGAATAAAAGGCTACAATTCTAGTAGGTTCAAACACCACTTAATACTCAGCAGCAATATCTAGCGTTTGAAAGAAGTAGGAAAAAAACTTTTCTCAACAGAAAGAAAAAGAAAAAAAAAAAAGGGAAAATTCCAGAAAGTTCTCAGAACAGGTGCAAGGTTTCCAGTATGAATTGCTTCGATTTACCTTAAGGGGTTTAGTTTTATCATAGCGGCCCCCTGTGGGGTTGGCGCAGCAAGAATTGATGTTCGAGCATTCAGTGTTGCTGTATTCCTGCCTTTGTAATGCTTATAGTTTGTTGTTCCATGGCTTCGTGAATGGCAACCTTCAAGCCAATTCGTGAATCAGAATCAGATCTCCAGAGTTCCCTCTATATATAACCTGTCAATCACAGGGTTTAGACAAGATAATAGTAGGATACCTGATCTCTAACGTCCATCTTGTCAAATTCATCAATGCAACAAATGCCGTTGTCAGCTAGCATCAGCGCACCAGCCTGAAATAAGATAAAATTTGTGTTGGAGAAAAAATAAGAATACAGGGACAGTATTCAAAGGGGAAGAAACCTGGTTCACTCGTCTTTGCTCTTTCTGTTTCGTCAATGTTCTGTTTCTAACGTTTATCCTAAAGTGAATTATTGTGAATACTTGAGAATCAAAAGAGCACATCATTAACTATTATTTTAGTTTTGTTTAACTTTTATTTATCTTTTTGAGCTTTTTGTCTGCTTGGAAAACAGGCAATGATCTCTGGAATTGGAAAGGGAGGCTGCCAAAAGCAAAGATGAGGTACAAGCAAATTGTGGTCTATTTGATGTGTGTAAATGTGCTTACTCTATGATGAAGACATTTGCATATAGAATCCTTCAGAATTGAAGTTTGAGAACAAAAAAGGCATCCCAAATAGTTTCCAAATTAGATTTACTGATACATGTCGCAAGAATCCCAACAAAAAAATATATTAAACACGGCTTTTTTAAGTTCGAGCTACATATAGGATTCATTCATTGTAAATTTACCATGAGAAATACTTTCATTTTCTTCCTGGTGCTATAAATACCTCTCCTTTTCGAGGTTAGAAGGCAACACCTATAGGATATCCATCTCCAGAAGAAAGTGTGTGTGTATGTGTATAAAGTAGTTTCATTATGTATAGACTAACTCAGACCAACTCAACGAGCATAATGCTCTTATTGTGCAAATGGATACTTCATTAGAATATAATAGCATCAAGCATCTTGAAAGCAACTTTTAGTGTACAATGGGAGTGCAGAATTTATACTAGGAGGGCTCAAAGAATGATAACGCAAGTGGCCTGAAATCTTTGGCATAAGAGCTTACTTTCCAATTACGGTTATTGAGAGATGTTGCTACGATTATAACGCCAAAAAACACAAGTTTGCCAACGAATTCCAGTATTCCATAATTATAACCTGTCTGTGCAGGTAATATTTAGGTTCCTCAAGGGTTTCTGATATATTGACTGAAAATGTTGTTTGTGGTGGCGATATCAAGCACAACAGAGTACAGGTGAAAATCCAAAGGCATGAAACCCCCCTCCAAACAGGCCCAAGATACTTGGTAATCATGCATAAAGACTGGAAAATTTACATCTAGATTCTGGATTATCAGATGGAGCAAATAATAAGATTAGTGATACTGAGAAATTTCCAACTTAGGTTCTGTATCATTATATTGGAGGAGCGAAAACATCGCATAATAAAAATCAAACATTTCAATATGGTACCTCTATACAGAATTCTCCAGTTTCAGGTTCTTTGGCCACAGTTGCAGTTAATCCAGCAGCTGACGAAGATTTTCCAGATGTGTAAACGGACCGTGGAACTATACCAGAAGTATACCTGAAATAATAGACCATTATTATAAGTGATACAATCTGAATATGCATATTAACTATAAATGAGATGATGAGAAGCAGAAAAATTGGCTTTACTTAGAAACTGAGACTTTGCACAACTAGGATCTCCAACTACACAAACGTTGATATCACCTCTCAAGTTGATGCCTTCATGGGTGAATTTGTGGACACCACCCATAAGCATAAGCAGGATGGCTCGCTTTATATCTTGGTGACCAAAGACAGTCGGGGCAACACTATCAACCAACTTATTGAAGAAATCAGGGGTTCCTCATTCTTTGAACTTCATCCAGCTCTTCTGCCTGCCAACGAAATAATACAAGTCAACCATGAAATCAAGTCGAATTGGAAATAAAAGAAAAAAAAAATGAGAGAAAACATATTCTATGAACACACACACTAATAAATTTATACACGATCAGACAGATAGCAATGTGCTTGGGAAAGCTAATAATAAACCGTGATTCAGTACCTTCTTCATTTCAGTAACAAACAGGCCACGGTTTGAGATTAAAGAAAAATTAAGGAAACTGGGAAGAAATAAGTTTCAAAAGAGTATTAAGATTTATGCCAGTAACAAAAGTTCTGTTGAGAGCTGACAACACCTACAAGGTGCTAAGTATGGCAAGAATGCAGCAGTTTTTGTCTTGTTTTTTGTTTTTTGTTTTTGTTTTTGTTTTTGTTTTTTTTGTTTGTTTTTTTTGTTTTTTTTGTTTTTTTTTTATAAATTCAATCCGTCAATGGGTAACAAGTTACAAAGGATACATGTGAACAAAAAAGAAATCCAACGTTTAGAATATAGATTTTACCATTACAAAATCTGTTAAGTTAATCTACAAGTATATAGTAAAATGCAAAACTGGTCCATACATAGTGCAATAAGTATCTGAGGGTGCACCAGTGTAAAAGATCTAGTTGTTTTTTTTTTAATTAAAAAAAAAAAAAAACCAAGAGCAAGAGAGAGCCACAATATTTTAAAAAAGAATTCTGATAGCAGTGCTCTAGTTCCTTGGCTAGAAGGCTTGGTCAAGTTTGGTTGTTAAAATGTAGCCACATGATGAGCAAAAGAATGAGATGAAACAATTATAGACGGGATGAGGAACTAAAGATAAACGAAGTATGGATGTGGATTATGAACTAACAGCGAATTGCTGGTTCTCATCTTCATCCGCGTCTTTCTTTCTATTCCTGATGTCGCTGTCCCTCCTACCATCACAAATCTGCACGAGAAGCAAACATGAGAAAGAGATAATGGACATTCACCATATAATAGCTTTAAGGTAGTTCAAGTGTTAGAAAAAATGGGAATCAATGACCAACCTGAACTGAATTGGCAATGAACGCAAGACGATAAGAGAGGTCTCTTACACCTAATGCTCGAAGGCCCCTCACACCATCTTGTCCGGCCATCGAATTCTTTTGTTGAGAACCTTCATGACGGCATTCCGCTCTCTCCAGGAGAGGCCAATGCCATTATATCGGGTATCACAACCACTGTGCCCGTGAATATGACCCTGAAAGGAGCATATTATTAAACCAACAGATAAACATCTGGATTAGCTAATACTCAAAACTGAACAAGATCGTTAAGAATGTTGATTGACTTGTATCTTACGTGTCTCCTGGCCCTGGCCTTTTCTACAATCTCGTGGCGAGAATGACATCCAAGGATCTGGGAAGGGAACCTGCAGGTATCTCGTTGGAAGTCTCTGCATGCGTACCCTCTTGCCAGTCGGCAAATTTGCTCTCTTGCCGAAGTAACGCCCACTTTGCTCTATTGGCACAGGTTGCATTCACACATATGGTTGGCTGTTAACGCAGGAGCACATTTAATTAAGCAAAAGTATGTAAATTAGAATCAAACCACAAAGTTTAAATTATATCAGCATAGTAATACTATGTCGAAGATAAATACCTGCGTGTACTTAAACTGCTGCTCGACGTTCTTTATCACTCCTCCGCAGTCCAGGCACTTGAAAGTCCCTGAAGAAGCTCCGGGCGAACTCACTTGTGCGAGTGACCACTCCACTCACGAGACAAGTTTACCAATTTCAGCAGTTTTAGTTCCCTCAGCCTGTAATTGAACTCTAGTCTTAGTCAGTCTGATTTGATGGAGATCAGAACCGAAATGAGCATCAAAATTAAGGTAATTAGACTGAAATGAGCATCAAAATTTAAGTATTTAATAAATTTTCCCTTACTCTAAATAATTAGGTAGGTAAAAATCAGTTTCAAGAATGTTGGGTGGTTAGAATTGTAGAGAAGCAAAAGAGGGAACAGAGAAAGAAGAGAGGACCTTTTGCAGACGGGGAGGTTGAAGAAGGCGAGGTTGATGTCCTTGTAGGGTGTCGTCGGAGTGAAAGTGGGCTTCTGATCCATGACGAACCTCTTGCAGGCGTTCTTGAGGTAAGGCTCGAAGCGCAAGAACTCGTCGGAGATGGCCTTCTGGAGAATGTGCTGTGCGACATCACGTGGGAGAAGTCCACGAACATCGTATTTGACTCGATCTGTCTCATTGCTTCGATCTCTGCGTCGTAGAACAACTCCCCAGAAACCCTGAATCTGCCCATTGAAATCCTCAATTTTTAAGATCATCACACAAACAAACAAAAAAAAAAACTAACTAACTAAACAAATCAAAACGAAATCGAAGTCGAAATCGAAATCGAAGAAAGGGAAACATAGAAAAACTCTTGAGGAAGTCGAGGAAAGTGTACTCGACTCGCACGGCTTTCTCGTCCACAACGTATCCCCCGCTGCCGAACGCCTCCATTGTTGTACAGCTTCTTCTTCGGCTTCGTCTTCTTCGATGGGGTTGTGGTTTTTTGATTTAGGGTTGTTTGGTGGGAAGTTGAATCTGCGGAGAAATGACAAGAGCGAGAGCGAGCTTGGGATTTTTGTTGCACTTTGGGGGAGCGGGGGCGGTTGGCACTCTCTCTCTCTCTCTGTTTTTTTTGGTTGGCGGGAAACTAAAGAGCTTTCCCGCCAAATCCACGTCGTCTTCAGAGCTCCCGCCCCTATAGATCCATACATACGGGCCTTCTCATATGACACATTTTGGACTTGGGCTTTTGCTATATTGAAACACCGTTTTTTTTTCTTTTTTCTTTTTCCTTTTTTCTTTTTTCTTTTTTTGCTGGGAGAAGTACAATTGTTTGTCCGCCTTCTCTAGGTTTTTTTTTTTTTTTTTTTTTTTTTCTAATAAATGTCTCAAATTGAACGCATCTCTGAAATATTATTCAATGATTCAGATTTTTATCCTCATACAATGTTAACTAAAAAGTGATTTCAAGATAAAAATTCGCCGGAGAAAAATTCCAAACACGTGAATTAGAGGCGCTCTATTCCAATAATTTCCTCCTCCTCCTATTTACCGAAACAGAAATTGGCACTAAAATTGCATGCTTGCCCACCTAAAAGGACATTATTATCTTAATTACAGTTGTTTCAGCTTACTTTTATACCACCGATTAGTTTTTTTTTTTGTTTGTTGGATACCTCCAATTAGTTAAGTCAAAGGTCAACATAACAATTTGGTTGAAATTTTTAGTAAAAAAAAAAAAAGTAATCTAACATATTGAATATTGTTGGAATTAACAGGGCCACCGGAGAGTAAGTATCACTAGAATATTTTTCATTTCAATATACAATAATCAGTGGCCTCCAACATTTTTTAACACAAAATGTTTAGTCATCTCTAGCTTTAGTCAACAGAGAATACTCTAGTAGAAGATAATCTACCTGATTATTCTTTATTCCAACATAAAATGTTAATTATCTCTGGCTCCGACTGTCGAACAATATTCTAGTATCATATTTTTTAAAAATTTGAAAAGGGAAAATAGAATAAAGAGTATTTCAAATTCACATTTAAAATATGATTTAAGTTTTAAAAAAAGGTAGGAAAATAAAAGTAAAGAAAAGAAGGAAAAAAATGTGAAAGTGAATATTAAAAAAGGAAAAAGAAAAAAGAAAGAAGAAGAAAAAAAAGAAAAGAAAAAGGGACACATTAAATAAGATATTTAGGAATATAATTTGGGAATAAACGTGAGAACAAAAAAGTTAGAAAATAGAAAGGGAATGTTCTACACATTTTGTTTTTGAATTTTGAGATTATTTTAAGGGAAAATTTCATTAAACTCATAAGAAGATATAAAAATGCCAAACATAAAAAATCATGTATTATATGAGACAAAACCCTTCAACAAAAACGGATTCACTAGTAAATCTAATGATACTCAAAGGGAAAGATGTATGCTTGAGGCCCGATAACGGGAATATACCTCGACACATTAAAATCGAACACATGTAAGGCTCTTTTTGACAAACCCCCGACAATCAATGATTTTTCTCGATCATTTGAGGACCAAGACTCAGTAGCACTAGGGCCACTACTAACTCCACATAGAAGTAACTCTAGCGGGACCAAAATACTTTCAAGACTCAGATCTGACGGATAAACAACCAACTCAAAAGTTGAAGAAACCATCTTCGTTATTATAAACAACAAAATGAAAAAAAAAAAAAAAAACACCCAAAGAAAGACGACGAAAATATTGTTATTATTATACACAAACTTACACACCAAAAAAAAAAAAAAAAAAAACCATTCACACAAAAAAGTCCTTGCTGATAAAACGAACCACATCATCGGGAGAAACTGGGTTGCCGAAGCCGAGTTACTGCAGGACCTCCCGATGTGTGATGACCACGCGTACCACCAACTATCTCATTCCTGCCTTACTCCTTCCTACAACGCCCATCCTTTTGCCACGAGCTCGCCTCTACCAAGACCCTCACCGTATGATTCTCACCTTTATCTTTAGGGTCGGGAAACCAGAAACAGACCAAAGACCACTATCGGAATCCGGCCCCAAAAGAGAAAAATGATTGAGAAACCCTAACTCTCACATGTTAGAGAGAGAGAGAAAGAGAAATGGAAAGTGAGAATTTTGAGATGTTTTAAATATGAAAGAAAGTCCAAATAAAAAACACTAGGGAATGTTCTAAAAATGTAGGAAATATTATTGAATACAATGACGAAGCCATGAAGTTTTATTAACGGGGCTAATAAGTACATAGGTAAATTTTGAGAAATAAGAATTAGACTTTTCTTTTTTTGGGATGCAATTTTCTATGTACATTCTAATATATAGACATAAATAAATAAGAAACAAAGGCTTAGGCTTAGGGTGGCTTAGTGTAAGCTAATTAATACAATAATGTAATTATTTATTTATATATTAGAAGTATATTAGATTTGGTCAGTTTCATAATTTTTTTTTAATTAACATCCATATCCAATCCAATCCGATTGGATGGCCAAAAATACTATCCAAAAATCCAATCCAATACTAATTGAATATTCAAAATTCTTTGAATGAATTGGATTATTCGGTTAGATGAATTGAATGAATAGATTTTTTTTTCCACCCTAATACAATAGCTGCTCTTTTAAATTGTTAGGACTTCATCTCTCTTACATTCTTTTCCATCAAATTTTGCTTTCCCTCCTTATCACATGATGGTTTTAGGAGAAACTATACACAAAAAACCAATTAGGCAATAAGACAATGTATTCTCTGATAAAACTTGGAGTTAATGAACTAGTTGACCATAAAAAAAAAAAATAAAAAAAATAGTGTCATCATGGCCTTACGGCAGGTTGCTAGTGGATTAGAGACGAACAACACAAAAGCGATATAAGCATGTACACGTATATGTGTGTACGTATATATGGATACATTAATGATTGAACTTTTATTTCCTCATGTTCAACTAAAACGGACAAAAAATGGGGCCTTATGTCAGGCCTTTTTCTTTCTCAATTACTTTCCTTTTCACCGTCACTTTAAGTAAGCAAACCTCTTCCCAAAAAAATCCTTCTTATAATTTTCTTTCCTCCATGGTTTTTTTATTTTTATTTTTATTTTTTTGTTTTCTCTTTATTTCTTTCTGATAATTTCTTTCCCGCTGATTTTCACCTCCACCTGACACAACTAGAATTTAGAAGAAGATAGAGAACTAAGGCCCTTTTTTCGGTACTTCCGATCAGATCAGATTAGAGGACTACTAATCAAAGCTAGGCATCTTCTTTATTAAAAGAGACCCATTTCACAGAATTCCCGTAACGCACATAAGTACCACTAGCCAATTGACAAGAAAAAAGCCAATACAAATATGTAAATATGTATATATATATATATATATAGGTATAATAGTAACGCTATATAGGTATAATAGTAACGCTCTCCAATGTCCACCCAGATTCGATCTCCGTGAAATTTCTGTAAAACTCCTACTCTAGTTTAGTTGTGAATGTATTAGGTTGGTGATATTCTAGATAGGATATTGATTGATGACTGTACGAGACTAGATTAGAGGCTCATATCTTCCTTATTATTTTCAGAAAAGAGGATCTCACTTGCGGAGCTGAAAATAGAACGATGAGAGGGTTATCACCATAGTCTTTTTTCTTAAAAAAAAAAAAGAAAAGAAAAAAGAAGAAGAAGCAGAAGAAGAAGCTCACTGGTTAAGGCTAGCACACGGCGAACACACAACAAAACAAACACACAAGAAACGCATGCTTCAGAGGAGGGACACGGGGCAAGACCCACATCAACAGAAAACGGAAAAGGCAAACACTTGGCATGTAGTGTTGTTGAATGTAACCCCATTATTTCACATATATCCAGGCCATTAATGCAAAACAAGTGCATTAGGTTGTGGACTGTGCAGGATAGGAGTGGCATTAGTGAGCAGTCAAAGTAGCCGTTTTCAAATTCCAATCTCCTCTACTTTTCCCAAATTTGCAAAATAGTAAAAAATTTGCAAAATCTCAACTCTCCCCCACCAATCCCATTTGTCCGCTCTCTCAAACGCTTTTTTTTTTTTCACCCCCCCTCAAAAAGCGTCATACTTTGTCTATAACCCCTTCCCTTCCCTTCCCTTCCCTTCCCTTCTTTTTATTCAATGGCCTGGCATATTACTACTTCATTTTCCTTTTATTTTTTTTTAATTATAATAATAAAGGAAGAAATCCACAAAGTTCTCTGAATGTGGTTTGGCCGTCCATTCATCAGATCTGCACTGCCAAATCAAAAAAGGCATTTTATAAATCTCGATTCCTCGGTGCGTAAAGCTTACACTTATTTTTTTCTTTTTTTTCTTTTTTGGTTCCTTCTTTTATTTGGGGGTATAAATTGAGGAGGATAAATAAGGGCAGTATTCAGAAATCACAATCATAGGATTTGAATTGTCCTCTCTCTCGCTCTCTAGTCTCAACACTTGCATACCCCACATTGACATCTCTCTACCCTTGCCTGCATCTTATCACGTCCGTCCGTCATTTGAGTCAGAGAGAGAGAGAGAGAGAGAGAGTGATCATAGAGAATCAATCTTCTTATTATTTTCAAAATCCCCCTCCTTTTTTCTTTTTTCTTTTTCGTTGTTGTGGTTTTTTTTTTTCTTTTCTTTTTCCCATTTTATAAGTCTTAACCAAAACATTTTGCAATGGAACCCACACCCTCAATTAATTCCCCAGGAAACGACCAGCCTCACCTCTCAATCCCCATCAAATCGACCAAAATACTTCCTCCATCCTCAAGAAAACCACTCATCATCATCTTCTTCATCTCAAGAAAACACCACCAATTTCTTCACTGTGATCTCCAACAAGCACAACAACGCCCACTATTTCCCTCTCTTGTTGATCAACTTCCTCTTCCTCTTTGTGGGTTCCGTCTCTTCAAGCTTGCTCTCCAAGTACTATTTCAACCACAAGGGCTCTAGCATATGGGTCTCCACTTGGGTCCAATCCGCCGGTTTCCCTCTCCTTTTCCCTCCCATTTTCCTCCCCTTTTACCTCTTCAAAACCACCCAAAGAATGCCCTTCTCTCACTTCACCCCGAGAATCTTCAACTCTCTCCATCGTCATAGGCCTCCTCTTAGGCCTAAACAATCTCCTCTCTCTTTGGGAAACTCGTATCTGCCGGTCTCAACCTCGTCCCTTCTCTTGTCCTCCCAATTAGCCTTCCCTTAATCCTCTCCGTCATCATAGTGAAACAGAAGATCACCTTCTCAAACCTCAACTGCGTTGTTCTCCTAGTCACAAGCTCATTCCTCTTGGCCTTGGGCTCAAACCATGACAAAGCCAGAGGACTTGACAAAAACCAACTACTTCCTAGGATTGTGTCCAACAGTAGGAGCAGGTCTTCTGTTCGCTCTCTATCTACCCGTCATGGAGAAGATATACCGCGAGGTGTACTGCTACGCCATGGTGGTGGAAATGCAGGTGGTGAGAGGTGGCCGCCACGGCCCGCGCCACCATAGGGATGGCGGTGGAAGGCGGGTTTGTCGGACATGAGGAAGGAGAGCCTCAAGGCTTTCGATAAGGGGCCGGCGGGGTATTGGATATCGGTTGTTTTCAAACGTGGTGACGTGGCAGCTGTGCTTCGTCGGGACGGCCGGGGATGGTGTTCATGACACGGTCGTTGACCGGGGGGATTTGCATGACGGCGCTGATGGCGGTGAACGTGTGGGAGGGGTGGTGGTGTATGGGGATAAGTTTGGAGGGGTCAAGGCTGTCTCCACTGTTCTCACTTTGTGGGGATTCTCCTCCTACGTCTATGGCATGTACATCAAGACCAGCACAGATCATCAGGAGACAGATCATCACACCATCAACCACAATCATCACAGTTCCCATGATCCTCACCATGGTCATCATGATCACAACAATGTTGCCCAAGGCATGGAAATGGTTCCTATATATGGTAATGCATAGTACTCGTGTTTGATTGTAATTACATTACATAACAGAATAATTATATTAATGTATCTATAGCTAGCGTTTAATTATTATTAATGTAACGTCATGGTTTTTAAAAATCGATGAACGCATCACATAAAATCATGTGACAATATATACTAATGTTTATGTATTTTCTTTAGTGCTTCTTAATTCTGGTTTTTTTTGGTAATGAGTAATGCTTTGGAGTGATAATTAGATGAGGTATATAGTTTTCTTGTGCGCTGGATTATATTATGATAATATTAATTATAATGATAATTAATGATCAGATGTTGCTACTTTTGTTTGTTTAGAAATTTGAATGAGGTTGATTTTTTTTTTTGCCCTTTTATTGATGGGAATATTGGAAATTTGGCCTCTGGAAATCATTGTTGTGCTTAACAAATAAGGACCATTTGGCTGTCGTTATCGTTTTGTCTCATCGAGTATAATCACTAAATGAACGTGGTTGATTATTATCCATTTGGTGGTCATTTTGTGTGTGTGTGTATGTGTGTGTATATATATCAAGTTGATTGCCTTTTGCGTCTGTTTGGATACTTAATAAAGTGTCAGCTGCTTTAATTGCTAAAACAATAATCAAGAGAGAGGGAGAGAGAGAGAGAGATGGTTAAATTGAATTGGCAAAATCTTTATCTATTGATTATTATTAAATAAAAATATGATAGATAGAAAAGCCGAGGAAGACAAGGCGACAATGGTATCCAGCTTCTTATAGATATTTATGATACCAAAGTTGATTAAGAATGAAAAATAATTAAGAAGTCAATTTATTTTTATAACTAGACAAAAATAATAATTGGCTTAGTTTCCTTTTTTCCCTTTATTAGGTTAAAAGAGATTATCATATTACAAAAAAGCTTTGTTATCATCAATTGATCACTAATAAACTTCTTGTCCAGGCACTGTACTTCTTTTAATTTGGTTTGCATGTCCCACTATTTCATTAGACATGACTTTTGATATCTTTATCTTAATCAAACTTTAATAGCTAGGGTGTTTGTTTTACGTCAATTCCCTTATCTTTAAACATTTTTTTTCTTGGTATGTGAGAAAAAATTTGTCCTAGATATTTATTTTAATACAATTTAATTATAAAATAAATAATTATGTGTGAATGTACTAGTGAACTAGTGAACCATACAAGTCATAGCAAGTAAGTTATAATATTATATCATTTCTTCATAATAGAAATTAGAAAGTACGGTCAGTTATCAATATCTCTATATATATACGCATCCTAAAAGGCTTGTTAAATTGACAAATATAATAATACTTTCTTAAATAGAAAATATGACACAGTCAACAACACACCAATATTACGCAATAATTTCTCCATAGAAATATCAATCGTTATAAGTAGCCACAAAAATAGGGTGGAGAGCTATGGATATATATAGAGTTAAAATCTAGCGGTATATGCAATAATTAGTTTTTTTTATTTTTTTTTATTTTTTACCCAAGCATAAAATCCTCTAGTTATATTGCAAAAAAAAAAAAAAAACAAAAAAAAAATCCTCTAGTAATTATCGTTTGGATTTAGCATGTAATTAGGAAGATCGAGTAAAATTCCCCTAATAACACGTGAACTGTTAGGAGAGGTAGTAAACATTTTTATAATCAAAGACTTACACGCATAGTAACTCCATTTCTAATCTTCATCTTGGTATTTTTTTTCATCTTTGAGGGAAAAAAAACCAAAACAAAATTAGAATAGGAAAATTCAAACTTTATATCTTATGGTGAAGTTATGTCTGCAACAATTATTTTTCAATTTTTTTTTTCATTGAAACTTTAATGAAGGGAAGGGAGTCATGAAAGCTCAATATATATATATATATATATATATATATAATATAAATTCGTTATTGTGTTCTCACTCTTTCTATTAGGGAGCGAAGATAGGACTGTCCTAAAGATTATTCCTTACTTTTCGATGATGATTGAATGAACAAATAGTGATATTAGCTCTGATAACTTTTGACGTTCGTATTAGACAAAACGTATGTTATGCTTGCTCTTGAACTTTCATATTTTATATTTATCTATTTCTTAATAAGCAGGCTTTATTGATTTAATTGGCTGTGCAAAAGAGATCACTTGTTGGTCGAGAGTGTTTTGGGCTCTATGGGACTTCCACTAATTTGCTTAAAAAAGACAATTTATAACCACTGCTTTTAGTCGTGATCCTTCCATTCATATTTGCGCATGTGAGTGCAAATTAGATATGGATGGATATTTCAATAAAATTAGTATCGTTATTTTTTTTATTTTTTATTAAAGGATAAGAAAGAGCAAACAATATATATCTAGATGATTTAAGATATTTTAATCAGGTTGGCACCGGCTAAATCACCTATTACATACTAAACTCTCAACTCAAAGAATATCAAAAATAATATTAATAAAAAGAAAAAGAAAAATCATACACAAAATAAAACAAAAATGAAAAATAGAAAGCGCATGCAAATACGAGGAGAACAAACAATGCACCGAGACTAGAATAAAGAGATAACCACGTACATTTGTGCGAAAACAAGAACAAAAACAACACAATAAAAATCGGGAAATGATCTTAAAACTCAGAGTCGAAGTTATGAATTTACTATCTCCACATATGTCTCATGGTAAAAACCTTCTAACAAAAACTATTAAAAGAGATTGTAATATCTCTTTTATTACCATTGGATAGTGAAAATAATAAAATCTCATATTGGACAAGCACAAACAAACATAGTGGTATAAATTGAAACATGTAAAGTGTAAAGATTACTAGTATCTAGTAGGGACTATGCTACTATTATGCACCACCACACGTGCGAGGACGATTGGACGTTTAGGGTCCTTTTTGGCCCTTATTAGGGCGCACTTTGCACTTCACACGTACACATCGTCGCAAGGAGTCAATGAGGACTCTCTTTTTGAATGCAATGTTTTTTTCAGATTAAATCTGGATCGTTGATCTAATCGGGCACGATCTAACGGTCAGATTTGAATGATTTCAAATTTAATTTAAACCGTTAATTGAATTATTACTAACTAAATTCTGATGACCAACGGGTATGTCTGTTAAAACATATACGTTTTTTAAATGAAAAGACACATTTTAATTTTAAAAGACATGTCTCTTGTATATGTTGTAACTCTCCATGAACAGACATATCAAATGCTATAAAACTCCAATTTTTGATGTCAGTTTCATATATTATTCTGGAATTTAATAAGATTGTTACTTATTAAATTCGTAGATTTGTTGTATCTTGAAAGTAATTTGCCACAACACTCGATAGCAAATTATTCGTAGTGGGGGCAAATAAAACCTTAAGGAAAGTAATTTCTACACCTCAAACCCTTTGATTTTCTCCATCTTTCTGTTTCATTTTTTTTACACCCAAACAGTTTTTCCATCACCCACAATTTTATCAAACAAAAACTACCTATTTACGAAAAAAAATAAAATAAAGTAAAAAAAATCTAAATAAAAAAAATAGTACATATCTACTACTAGAGTTGACTATAAATAATGAAATGATAGTTATCCGGAAGTTATGACGGATTATAATATATGGTTGACTTGAGGAACATAGAAGCTGTTAGATTTTGAAACCCACTTAGCGGTGGCAACAAGATGAACATCATTGAGCCAAACAGTCCATAACATAATTGCTTTCACGAAAATATAAGAGATTATACATATATAAGGATATATACATATAATTAATAAACGTCAAGTAATTTTATATTATTCCATCTTTTTCCTTCTAGCTTTCACATATCTATAGTTGACTTACAAGTATATGTACATATTTATTTTTGTTGTTATTTATTATTTTAGGGCCTGTTTGGGGTAACATCTAAAGATGGTATTTTAAAAGTTGAGTTAGAAATGTGCGTTTGGGGAGAAAACTTTTGAAAAAATTCTGTGACATAAAAAATAGTGTAAAAATTTTAAATGTATTCAGAAAAAAAAATGTGAAATGGATATTGTCTTGTTCGTCTTGTCGTTACGAACATTTTAACATAAATGTAATCTCATTTCGATTTGAAATGAGAAAGTTGTAGACTTTTAAAGTTTGAGTTTTTTGGAATGAAAAAAAGAAAAAGTTTGATGTAAAGTTTGAAATTTGAAATCCAAATGATAAAATGTCAACCGGAGATGTTACCCCCAAACATCCCCTTAGACTTACTTAGAATCCCATCAATTTTTGGTTTTTTTTTTTTTTTGGCGGACACATGAGATTTTATGAGGTGATCTTTAAGAGCGTAAAATTTCTTTATTAAACTTATGTGGAATAGATAGAGAACTAATTGCACCGCTCTAATAAATTATAATAGTACAGCCGTAGTTCAAAAAAAAAAAAAAAAACTTGTACATATATGTAGATCAAAGAGAACAAATTGCACTCCAATCAATTACACTGTAATCTTGGTCCCAAGCTGATCCCAAGCTGATCCAAATTAGCCATCATAATCACATTTGTCATATCTATAAATCATAAGAAGAAGGAAAAAAAAAAAAAAGAAAAGATAAGATAAGAAACTAGGTGTCAGATTGAAATACCTCCCATTGGAATCAAAAAGTACTGTACGTGTGAGAATGTAGAAAATTTTCTGATATGAGTCATGACAAAGCATTAGACTTTTTTTTTTGGGGCGCGAGGGATTTTTTTTTAATAATCAATTTGTTAAATAAAATTTAATTATGAGGTATTATTGGAAAAATAGTTGTTCATAAAATATTAAAAAGAAAATAATTAAGTAGCAATAAATTGGAGAGGAGTGAACAAATCATGTAGAAAGTTCATTGGGTGGTGTTATAAGAAAATAATAATTGAGATGATAAAAAAAATATTGAAGTAAGGTTACATTTACAAAAAATTTACTTCAGTATGAGCAAAAAAGAATGAAAAATTAATAATTAAAAATGATGAAAGAAAAAAAAATAGAATAAATCGGCACGTGGATAAAAGGGAACAATAACTTTAAAGAGTGAAAAAAAAAATGTATATATTTATCAAAATTTTAACAGGATTTGGGTCAGCATTCAACTAAGGCCAAATATTACGAAAAATAGTAATTAAGAATATGAGATAGTCATGAAAAAATAATAATAAATAAAGTAAAGGAGAAAAGTAAAAATTAGCAATTAAAAAAAAAAGAAAGAGAGAAAACGAAAGGGAAATAAGAAAAGCGAATACCAAAAAAAAAAAAAAAGGGTAAATTGCCTTATTGGTTTCTAAATTTTTAACTTTATGTAACTTTTGGTTCAGGACCTTTTTTTTCGTAGCTGAAATGCCCCTAAACTATAAAAATATTGCTACAATAGTCATTTGCATTAATTTTTAGACCAAATCCGTTAGTTAGCATCACTCTTTTGCCAAATTAATAATGGTTTCTCTTTAAAAATTTACAGAAATGACTATCGTAGTAATATTTTAATAGTTTAGAGGTATTTCCTGTTCTTTTTTTTGTAGGTGGAATGACTATAAACTAGTAAAAACGTTGCTATAATAGTTTTTTCCTTTAATTTTTGGATGAAATCTGTAATTAGCACAAATTTTTGATCAAAAGACTAACAGATTCCGTCTAAAATTAATGGAAGAGACTACTGTACCAATATTTGAAAAGTTTAGGGAGATTCCAGCTATGAAAAAAGTTCAAGGACTAAAGTTGCACAAACTTAAAAGTTTAAGGACTAAATGAGCAATTTACCAAAAAAAAAACAAAAAACAAAAAACAAAAAGCAAAAACAAAAAACAAAAAACAAAAACAAAAGAAAGAAAAGGAAGGAATGACATGTGTCAAAAAGAATGAGGAGTTTTTGGCTCTTTTACATATTATTATTACTAGTTTAACACGTAGTCCACACGTGTAAATAATATATTGCTTAAAATATATACAAATTTAAAAAGAAAATACAAAAAAAGAAAAGAAAAGAAAAGAAAAATACAGAACGACAAAATAAGAAAAAGAAAGAAAAAACCGAAACTCCATATGAAACTTAAAAATAAAAAACTGAAACTTCTTAACGAAATTTCAAAAATTTTTAGACAAATCCTTTTTAACTAGATTAATAAAAATTATAAGAATTTAATGAAAAAATTAAAAAAGAAAAGAAAAAAATGTACAAAATGACAAAAGAATAAATAAAAAATAAAAAAATCGAAACTTCATATGAAACTTAAAAAAAATCCGAAACTCCAAAAAAATTTAGTTGAAGCATTTTTTTAATCGAATTAAAAAATCATAAAGAAACTAAAATAAAAAAACTCCATAAATTAGGAAGGAAATAATAATAATAATAAAAAGCACATAATGACATGAGAAGAAAAAGAAAGGTGAAAGTATTTTAACCAGATTAAAACAGGGTTAATTTTAAAACTAGCACCTGTACACTTTCTATTATTAAAAATAGCACTGATTTTTTTCCCCTCATAATAGCATTGTCATGTCATCAATCCCTTTTTAGGTAAATGTATAAAGACATATATGCCTTCAGCTAATCCTAAACTGATGTTTTCCCACTTTCCCCGCCCCCCTCCTGTTGGAAAAATCGGACCCGATATCAGAGTTACGACGCAGCAGAAGTTTTAAAATTTTTATGCCGATTCGGAAAAGAAGCTCATGATGCATATAACAATAAATTAAATTCATGATCAAGCGTATCTTATTTCTTGGATTCCGGAATTGCTAGAGCGTTTGACCAACATGTCTTCTCTACTATTCTCGAGTTCCACGTCTCAGAATGTGTGTGGGCACACGTTCTATGAATCCAAGCGACCGGTAATGCTTTCCGAAGTCTAGATCATTCCTTCTCAATTCCGATGTTCCTAGTGTTGGGATCTAAATGTGCCATAAGGATAGAAAATCAATATTAGAGATTTTCTGTAAATATGACATTTTGATATTAATAAGAGGAGGTTATTCATGTTTAATAAGTTGTGTCCTATTTACTTTCATTTGTTGATTGTATGGTTATTTTGAGCAAACACAAAATATTCCTTCGCTGTTGGTAATATATCGGATTACCATATGTATACGGGGTATACATAGAAGACGTGGTAATTTGATAACAGTCTAAATAAATAGTCCGCAATCGATGGAATAAGATTTGTGGATCATATTCATGATAAGATTGTAAAGGTTGTCTACTTCCTTGGAGGGATGGTTTGTCTTGACCATCGGATAGGTTCCGAGTGGAAACTTTAATGTATACCAGTATTGAGGTATGACATTGGACTGGACCTAAGGTCTTCATTGATTCGGTTTAATAATTCTGTTTATAAGAATCAATGACGCTTTGATTATCATCCTGTATTAATCTTAATCCTGAAATGATTACTTGAGTTCGTATCCATGACTTATGTACTTTAATGCACTACAGGTGAGACACTGTTAATTCATGGTCAATATACTTGTGTTTTGGGTGCATGACTTATGGATGGAGAAATCAAGATTCATAGATATGGAATCCATAGCTATCTTAACGATAGTAAATGTTATCTACTTAAAGGCATTATTCGGGAATTGAAAGATAGTATAACAAGATCTTGGCCATCGGTTTACTTTGTGTTCCCTGGTGGTTTACCAATTGTATGGTTTTACAGTTGGTGATTCTTTCAATAGAGAATATTAGAACTTTAAGTTAAAATGATTGAAAAGGTAAAACGAAAAAAGCCATTAATTCAATCATGGATAATATATGGGGATTAAGCAAGCGATGAATAAATCATGGAAGAAGCACTACGTTAGAGAGCTTTCGTAATACGGTATGTAAACAGGAGTTCAGCTTCAAACTTTTAGTGGAATAGTTTTGAAATTGATAATTGATGAATAATTAATCTGTGATTAATTTTTCACAATTATAGGAGCCTCTTTACATATTTCCATCGGGTCCCTCTATTAGCTCATATAGTTCCATATAGCGTCTCGGGATTTGCTCCTAATGAGATCGGTAAATTTAAATGGAATTTAGTAATGTCTATTAAGACATAGTACTCTCTAAAATGCAATCCAGAAAATATTGGACATGTGAAATTTGTAGACAAATGATTTGTCAACAAGTGATTGGTTAATTTGAATTTTGGAAATAAGATTGTGTTTGAATTATTTAATTTTGGAAAACAAAATTTTTCTCTCCTAATTAAAAGAGGTGCACGGTTTTAATTGAGTAGAGAGAAGAAAATTTTGTTTCAAAATTATTCAAATATATTCCTAACATTAAATTATTAATTGATTTAAATAATGGAGATTATTTCATGAATTTTTCTCTCCTAATTAAAAGAGGTGCACGGTTTTTGTGAGGAAAGAAAATTTGAAATATTCCATTGATTTAATATGGATAATGTTTGTGGAAAATATTTATTCAAATAAGTGAATCTTATTTAAATTTGAAAAGGTTTAAAAGAAATTTGAATTTATATAGGACTACGATTTTTTGACTAGTCTAGATTCTTGATTTAAAATTGGAACCACCAATCAATCTTTATTTCTCATAGTGGTCGAATTTTTTAAGGGATATATCTCCCCTTGGAAAAATGTTTTTAGGTTCAATGAATCTAGCCCTAAAATTGTATGATCTTTTGGTTCAAAATTTATCCGAAAAAATAATTATTAAATATTTTTCAAGAACGAGATAAATTTTGAAAAGGATTGGACTTCAATATAAAGGCTAGGAATTCTTGAAATTTTTTTTTTTTTGGTTATTCATAAGAGGAAAAATGTTTTTTTAGAGTAGAGAGAAAAACCAATTAGTTTTTTCTACATTATAAAATTCGGCTATCTTGTGAGAAAGAAAAAGAGAGAAAATTCTATTGACTCAAAACTGTTAGGAAGGTTAAACCGAGTGATAATTTTCATAGGAGGTTAACCGGTTCCTGTTTTGTAGTTTTGAACAAAGAAGTTGGATCATATTCTCAACGAGGAACATCGGAATTGGAAATGTGGGATCTAGACTTCGGAAAGCATTACTGGTCACTTGGATTCATAGAACGTGTGCCCACACACACACTCTGTGACGTGGAACTCAAGAATAGTAGAGAAGACACGTTAATCAAACGCTCTAGTAATTCCGAAATCCAAAAAATAAGGTACGATTGATCATGAATTTAATTTATTGTTATATGCATCATAAGCTTCTTTTCCAAATCGACATAAAAATTTTAAAACTTCCGCTGCGTGTAACTCTAATATCGGATCTGATTTTTCCAACAATTGGTATCAAAGCCAACTCATGATCATGTATGCAACATAAATTATTTGATCAAATAAATTTCTCTCTATGCATTAATGAAATATTTTAGAGAGTTGGCACTCTAGGTTTTATTTTGAGTATGTTAAATATATTATGAATGGATGTATGGATGAATGAATGCTTTATATTATTTTTATAATATATGATGCTTGTTCAATTTTACCGGTCATGATTCCATAGAGGTTAGAATTTGTATCTAGGTTTTTCAAGTGTAATAAATGCGGTCTATTATCACCGCTAGGTCGTTCTTTCAATTCCTAGAATTTTTATAAGCCGGAAACGGCGTAGGATTGTTTTTGTAAAATTCGGGCTACAATGGATTTGAGGAGATTGAAGATGAACGAAGGTATGAAAATTTTCAAAGGATGTGATTTTTTGTTTTTTTTTGGAATTTTTCAATTAAAAAAATGTTTTTTTATTAAAAAAAATCATCTCATAGAATCCTTTTGAAAATTTATTTTTCCAATGATATGTGATCTTGATAATTTGGAAATCAAAATTGAAAATTTAAATTAAATTTAATGGATATTATTATAAATTTTAATTTTTTTTGAATTTTAAAAATTAATAACCGGATTTTTATTTAAATTTTGATATTTTGTAATTTTGATTAAAATTAAAAATCACATATAATCTTTTCGAAATTTAAATTTAATTTTAAATTTAAAAAGAAGTGACATTGGAGAAGGAAGACATATTGAAGAAGAATACAAGACATGGATCTACAAATGAAGGCTGATATATGTTTCGGTTAATTTTTGTAAATTTTGTAATTTTCTTTTCTCTAAGATTGAATCATGATCCACGGCTATTTACATATTTTGCAAACCATGGATGATGTGTTGCTAGATGAATATGTTATACTATTTCATGATGTATTGATAACATGCCATATAGACTAGGGAGTGCCACTCAATAAATATTGTTTATGCATGAAAAACAAAAACCCTAATTTAAAAGATTGAGTTGGAGAAGGTTTTACACACTAAGACCTATGGCTTCCATCGTTGGTCCAATAGTTACGCAGGGTAGTGCCTACTATTCAGTTTTGACCCGGGAATTCTCTTCGGATAGGTATCTTACCTAGAGCGTACACAATTTTGGGCATATTTTATGTTTAGATCACCCCTCGGTGGCGGATGTAAAATATGGATTCAAAATTGGAAACGATAGTTACACACTCATGCTACTTTATTTATTAACCCTCCCTCGAGGCTCTGTTATCTAAAGTAGTGGCCAAATAAACGATAGTTAATATATATTTAATGGAGTTTGCTTCATGGACGAATATGTATTAATCGGAAGGGATCCGTGTTCTTGGCTAGTTATTCTATGACTACCCCTCGGTGGCTTAGAAAGCAGAAGCTAGGAATTATCATTGTAAGGTATGTGTTTTAATGGTTTTACACATGAACATTTAGATCTTTCTGTTTCATTACAAAATCATATTTTATAAACTGATAGGATGTTTGCTCATACTTATTACATGTTTTCTTATTATAGATCAAAATGATGAGCCCTTTATCTGTGATACTTACGCAAAACAAATTAACTGGCGAGAATTTTAATGACTGGGAAAGGAACTTGCTTATCGTCCTAAACTTTGAGAAACACAGTTTTGTCCTAACCCAACCTCGAGCACCAACGCCTGCGATCGATGCTCCTGATAGGGATTTTGTAGCGCTTAAGCGCTGGGACAATTCCAACCTAAGTGCCATGTGTATATTCGGGCGAGCATGTCTAACATGCTCCAGAAACAGCATGAGGAACATCAAACTGCTAGGCAAATCATGGATAACCTGGAGGAAATGTTTGGTGAACAAACTATCCAGGCTAAGACCGATGCTATCAAAGGTCTCATGAACTGCAGGCAGAAGGTTGGAACTCCCATCAAGGAGCACATGATGAAAGTCATGGCTTATTTGTCTGAAGTTCAGGCAAATGGGGCTGAGATCGATTCTGCAACTCAATTGGTCGTGGTTTTCCAAACCTTATCCAAGGATTTCGATTTGTTTCAGGCATCCTACAACCTTAACCGGAAGGAGATGTCTTTAACGGAATTGATGATAAAGTTGCAAGCCTTTGAGAACATTTTTAAGGGTTATGGATCTAAGGCTAAGGCAAATGTGGCTGAACCTAGTTCGCCTGCTCCTAATCCCAAAAGGAAGAAGGAAAAGGGGAAGAACAAGGGGAACAAGCCTGCGGTGAATGCACCTGCTTCTAAGAAGTCTACCAAGACTAAGAAGCGAAAGGTGGATCCTAAAATGGCTAAGTGCTTTCACTGTGGGAAGAAAGGACATTTCAAGAAGAATTGCCGAGAATACCTGTCTATGCAAAAGTAAAAAGGTAATTTCGATGTTTTGTATCTTGAGGGTTGTTTAGTGGAAGAATCTAAGTACAATTGGGTTATAGATTCTGGAGCTACTAACCATGTTTGTATTTCTCTACAGGGGTTCAAGGTAACGAGAAGTCTACATGAGGAGGACTTTATGTTAAGAACCGGTGATGGGACATTGGTGCAAGCTGAAGCAGTGAGAGAAGTGCATTTTTATTTTGATGAATTTAGGTTTATTGTTTTGAGACATTGTTTTTATGTTCCTAGTTTTAAGAGGAACCTAATTTCGGTAGCTTGTTTGATTAAAGATTCTTATGTAGTTTCTTTTAATAATAAAGTTGTTATTAGGAAAAATAATTCTTTTATTTGTAATGGATGGATGCATGGAAATCTTTATTTTATCAAACCTAAGATGCACTCACTGCTTGATACAGAATTGGAAAAGAACTCTAAAAGACATAAGTCTTCTCACTCTAACAAATCATATCTTTGGCATTTACGACTTGATCACATAAGCCTTAACAGAATTCAAATGATGGTAAAGGAGGAATGCCTTGACTTGTATAAGGTTGAACCTTGGCCACAATGTGAATCCTGTTTGGAGGGCAAGATGACTAAACGACACTTTGCTGCCAAGGATGGTCGTGCTGAGGAACTTTTAGAACTTGTCCATATGGATGTTTGTGGTCCCATGAACATAGAAGCACATGGTGGGTATAAGTTTTATATCACTTTTGTTGATGATTACTCAAGGTATGAATATGTCTATTTGATGACCCACAAAAGCGAAGTCTTTGACAAGTTCAAAGAATTTCGGGCTAAAGCGGAGAAACAATTAGGCAAGTCCATTACGACACTTCGATCGGATCGAGGTGGGAAATACCTATGGATGAGTTCTTAGGATATTTGATAGAGAATGAGATACAATCCCAGTTGACTGCACCTAGTACTCCTCAACAGAATGGTGTAGCTGAGAGAAGGAATAGGACCCTCTCGGATATGGTCCGGTCTATGATGAGTTACTCCACATTACCTTTGTCATTTTGGGGGCACGCTATACAAACTACATGCTGTCTTCTGAATAACGTTCCCTTCAAATCGGTTCCTAAAACTCCTTACGAGTTATGGACGAGTAGGAAACCTAATTTGAATCATATTCGAATTTGGGGTTGTCCGGCACACGTCTTGGATAAGAAAGTGAAGAAGTTGGAGTCACGATCAGTAGTGTGCTTGTTTGTTGGCTATCCAAAAGGGACAAAAGGTGGTCTATTCTATAATCCGAAGCAAAATAAAGTCTTCGTTTCTACACATGCAACATTCCTGGAGGAAAGTTACATGGAAGACTTTAAACTTCGTAGCAAAGCAGTGCTTGAGGAGATGACTTCGGGTTTGGATATTCCTAAAGTCACAGAAAATCCTGTGGAAAAACCGCTAAAGAATCAACAACCATGGGAGCTTCATCGTAGTGGGAGGATTATCAGGGAACCTGAAAGGTACATGTTCAATGGTGAAGTTTTTGAAGTAGAATCCATAGAACATGTTGATAATCCGGCTACGTACAAGGAAGCTATGGAGGATGTTGATTCTAGTCTTTGGCAAAAGGCTATGAACACTGAGCTGATATCTATGGATTCCAACGGGGTCTGAAAACTTGTAGACTTACCCCAAGGCATAAAACCGATTGGGTGTAAGTGGGTACACAAGAGGAAGATAGGTGTGGATGGGAAAGTGGAAACTTTCAAGGCAAGACTTGTAGCGAAAGGTTATACGCAGAATGAAGGAATCGACTATGATGAAATCTTCTCGTCTGTAGCAATGCTCAAGTCAATCCGCATTCTTTTATCCATTGCGGCTGCTCTCGATTATGAGATCTGGCAAATGGATGTCAAGACAGCTTTCTTGAATGGCTCTCTTGAAGAAGATATCTATATGATACAACCAGACGGGTTCAAGGCAAAAGGCCAAGAAGACAAAGTATGCAAGTTGCTTAAATCCATTTATGGATTAAAACAAGCATCTCGTTATTGGAATATTAGGTTTGATCAAGCGATCAAAACCTATTGATTCAAACAAAACATTGATGAACCATGTGTTTATAAATGTATCAAGAACAAGAAAGTGGTTTTCCTTGTACTTTATGTGGATGATATATTGCTTATTGGAAACGATGTCGCAACATTATCATCTGTCAAAGTTTGGCTAGCCAATCAATTTGACATAAAGGACTTAGGAGATGCTAGTTTTGTTCTTGGTATTCAACTTTTTAGAGATAAAAAGAACAAAACGATAGCACTCTCTCAAGCTTCATACATTGATAAAGTACTTAAGAAGTTTTCTATGAAAGATTCCAAGAAAGGTGCCCAACCTTTCAGGATTCGAATCAAGCCTTCTAGAGATGAATGTTCCAAGACATCGGAAGAAAGGGAGCGTATGAAAAATGTACCTTATGCATCAGCGGTAGGTAGTCTTATGTACGCTATGTTATGCACTAAGCCTGACATTTGTTTTGCGGTTGGTATGGTAAGTCGATATCAGTCGAATCCGGGACCGAACCATTGGGCTGCGGTCAAGCATATACTCAAGTATCTACGGAGAACGAGGGACTATATGCTAGTGTATTCCGGTCAGGACCTTGTTCCTAGAGGATACACAGATTCTGATTTTCAATCAGATCATGATTCAAGGAAATCAACTTCAGGATCTGTCTTTACCCTTGGAGGTGGTGCCGTTGTGTGGAGGAGTATTAAGCAATCTTGCATTGCTGACTCGACAATGGAAGCCGAGTATGTGGCAACCAGTGAGGCATCAAAGGAAGCGGTATGGCTCCGCAGTTTCCTTGGGGACCTTGAAGTCGTTCCTGGTATGAATAAAGCTATGGTGCTTTACTGTGACAACAGTGTAGTAGTAGCTAATACCAAGGATCCTAGGCATCATAAGAGGAGTAAGCACATTGACAGAAAATATCACATTATCAGAGGCTTTGTTGAGAGTGGAAATGTGACGGTTTGCAAAATCGCATCAGAGGACAATCTTGCTGACCCGTTGACGAAGATTTTGGTGGCCAGAAGATTCGAAGAACACGTTAAAGGCATGGGGATGCGTAATATGTCACATTTACTCGCTTAGGGCAAGTGGGAGATTGTTGGGATCTAAATGTGCCCTAAGGATAGAAAATCAATATTAGGGATTTTCTGTAAATATGACATTTTGATATTAATAAGAGGAGGTTATTCATGTTTAATAAGTTGTTTCCTATTTACTTTCATTTGTTGATTGTATGGTTATTTTGAGCAAACATAAAATACTCCTTGGCTGTTGGTAATATATCGGATTACCAAATGTATACGACGTATACATAGAAGACGTGGTAATTTGATAATAGTCTAAATAAAAAGTCCGCAATCGATGAAATAAGATTTGGGGATCTTATTCATGATAAGATTGTAAATGTTGTCTACTTCCTTGGAGGGATGGTTTGTCTTGACCATCGGATAGATTCCGAGTGGAAACTTTAATGTATACCAGTATTGAGGTATGACATTGGACTGGACCTAAGGTATTAATTGATTCGGTTTAATAATTCCGTTTATAAGAATCAATGACGCTTTGATTATCATCATGTATTAATCTTAATCCTGAAATGATTTCTTGAGTTCGTATCCATGACTTATGTACTTTAATGCACTACAGGTGAGACACTGTTAATTCATGGTCAATATACTTGTGTTTTGGGTGCATGACTTATGGATGGAGAAATCAAGATTCATAGATATGGAATCCATAGCTATCTTAACGATAGTAAATGTTATCTACTTAAAGGCATTATTCGGGGATTGAAAGATAGTATAACAAGATCTTGGCCATCGGTTTACTTTGTGTTCTCTGGTGGTTTACCAATTGTATGGTTTTACAATTGGTGATTCTTTCAATAGTGAATAATAGACCTTTAAGTTAAAATGATTGAAAAGGTAAAACGGAAAAAATCCTTAATTCAATCATGAATAACATATGGGGATTAAGCAAGCGATGAATAAATCATGGAAGAAGCATTACGATAGAGAGCTTTCGTAATACGGTATGTAAACAGGAGTTCAGCTTCAAACTTTTAGTGGAATAGTTTTGAAGTTGATAATTGATGAATAATTAATCTGGGATTAATTTTTCAAAATTATAGGAGCATTTTTACATATTTCCATCGGGTCCCTCTATTAGCTCATATAGTTCCATATAGCCTCTCTGGAATTGTTCCTAATGAGATCGGTAAATTTAAATGGAATTTAGTTTTTCAACATGTGATTGGTTAATTTGAATTTTGGAAACAAGATTGTGTTTGAATTATTTAAATTTGGAAAACAAAATTTTTCTCTCCTAATTAAAAGAGGTGCACAGTTTTTTATTGAGTGGAGAGAAGAAAAATTTGTTTCAAAATTATTCAAATATATTCCTAACATTAAATTGTTAATTGATTTAAATAATGGAGATTATTTCATGAATTTTTCTCTCCTAATTAAAAGAGGCGCACGATTTTTGTGAGGAAAGAAAAATTTAAAAATATTCAATTGATTTAAATTAATTAATATGGATAATGTTTGTGGAAAATATTCATTCAAATAAGTGAATCTTATTTAAATTCGAAAAGGTTTAAAAGAAATTTGAATCTAGATAGGACTAGGATTTTTTGACTAGTCTAGATTCTTGATTTAAAATTTGAAACACCAATCAATCTTTATTTCTCAAAGTGGCCGAATTTTTTAAGGGATATATCTCCCCTTGAAAAAACGTTTTTAGGTTCGATGAATCTAGCCCTAACGTTGTATGATCTTTTGGTTCAAAATTTATCCGGAAAAATAATTATTAATTATTTTTCAAGGAGATAAATTTTGAAATGGATTGGACTTCTATATAAAGGCTAGGAATTCTTGAAATTTTTTTTTTTGGTTATTCATAAGAGGAAAATCATTTTTTTAGAGTAGAGAGAAAAACCAATTAGTTTTTTCTATATTATAAAATTCGGCTATCTTGTGAGAAAGAAAAAGAGAGAAAATTCTATTGAATCAAAACTGTGAGGAAGGTTAAACCGAGTGATAATTTTCATAGGTGGTTAACCGGTTCCTATTTTGTAGTTTTGAAGAAAGAAGCTGGATCATATTCTTAACGAGTAACATCGGAATTGAGAAGGTGAGATCTAGACTTCGGAAAGCATTACTGGTCACTTGGATTCATAAAACGTGTGCCCACATACACTCTGAGACGTGGAACTCGAGAATAGTAGAGATGACACGTTGATCAAACGCTCTAGTAACTCCGGAATCCAAGAAATAAGGTACGATTGATCATGAATTTAATTTATTGTTATATGCATCATGAGCTTCTTTTCCGAATCGGCATAAAAAGTTTAAAACTTCCGCTGCGTCGTAACTCTGATATCGGGTCCGATTATGCCAACACCTCGTTGAGAATATGATCCAGCTTCTTTCTTCGAAACTACAAAACAGGAACCAGTTAATCTCCTATGAAAATTATCACTCGGTTTAACCTTCCTCACAGTTTTGATTCAATGGAATTTTTCTCTTTTTCTCTCTCACAAGATAGCCAAATTTTATAATGTAGAAAAAAATTAATTGGTTTTTCTCTTTACTCTAAAAAAACGTTTTTCCTCTTATGAATAACCAAAAAAATGGTTTTTCAAGAATTCCTAGCCTTTATATAGAAGTCCAATCCTTTTCAAAATTTATCTCCTTCTTGAAAAATAATTCATAATTATTTTTCCGGATAAATTTTGAACCAAAAGATCACACAACTTTAGGGTTAGATTCATTGAACCTAAAAACGTTTTTCCAAGGGGAGATATATCCCTTAAAAAATTCAGCCACTACGAGAAATAAAGATTGATTGGTGGTTCAAATTTTAAATCAAGAATCTAGACTAGTCAAAAGATCCAAATCCTATCTAGATTTAAATTTCTTTTAAACCTTTTCGAATTTAATTAAGATTCACTTATTTGAATAAATATTTTCCACAAACATTATCCATATTAATTAATTTAAATCAATGGAATATTTCAAAATTTTCTTTCCTCACAAAAACAGTGTACCTCTTTTAATTAGGAGAGAAAAATTCATGAAATAATCTTAATTATTTGAATCAATTAATAATTTAATGTTAGGAATATATTTGAATAATTTTGAAACAAAATTTTCTTCTCTCCATTTGATTAAAAACCGTACACCTCTTTTAATTTGGAGAGAAAAATTTTGTTTTCCAAAATTAAATAATCCAAACACAATCTTATTTCCAAAATTCAAATTAATTAATCACATGTTGACAAATTATTTGTCTACAAATTTCACATGTCCAATCCTTTCTGGATTGCATGTTAGAGAGTACTATGTCTTAATAGACATTACTAAATTCCATTTAAATTTACCGATCTCATTAGGAACAAATCCCGAGACGCTATATGGAACTTTATGAGCTAATAGAGGAACCCGATGGAAGTATGTAAAGAGACTCCTATAATTGTGAAAAATTAATCCCAGATTAATTATTCATCAATTATCAACTTCAAAACTATTCCACTAAAAGTTTGAAGCTGAACTCTTGTTTATATACCGTATTACGAAAGCTCTCTAACGTAGTGCTTCTTGCATGATTTATTCTTTACTTGCTTAATCCCATATGTTATCCATGATTGAATTAAGGACTTTTTCCCTTTTACCTTTTCAATCTTTTTAACTTAAAGTTCCGTTATTCTCTATCGAAAGAATCACAAATTGTAAAACCATACAATTCGTAAACCACCAGAGAACACAAAGTAAACCGATGGCCAAGATCTTGTTATACTATCTTTCAATTCCCGAATAATGCCTTTAAGTAGATAACATTTACTATCGTTAAGATAGCTATGGATTCCATATCTATGAATCTTGATTTCTCCATCCATAAGTCATGCACCCAAAACACAAGTATATTGACCATGAATTAACAGTGTCTCACCTGTAGTGCATTAAAGTACATAAGTCATGGATACGAACTCAAGTAATCATTTCAGGATTAAGATTAATACAGGATGATAATCAAAGCGTCATTGATTCTTATAAACAGAATTATCAAACCGAATCAATGAACACCTTAGGTCCAGTCCAATGTCATACCTCAATACTGGTATACATTAAAGTTTCCACTCGGAACCTATCCGATGGTCAAGACAAACCATCCCTCCAAGGAAGTAGACAACTTTTACAATCTTATCATGAATAAGATCCTCAAATCTTATTTCATCGATTGCGGACTATTTATTTAGACTGTTATCAAATTACCACGTCTTCTATGTATACGCCGTATACATTTGGTAATTCGATATATTACCAACAACCAAGGGGTATTTTATGTTTGCTCAAAATAACCATACAATCAACAAATGAAAGTAAATAAGAAACAACTTATTAAACATGAATAACCTCCTCTTATTAATATCAAAATGTCATATTTACAGAAAATCCCTAATATTGATTTTCTATCCTTAGGGCACATTTAGATCCCAACAATCTCCCACTTGCCCTAAGTGAGTAAATGTGACATATTACGCATCCCCATGCCTTCAACGTGTTCTTCGAATCTTCTGGCCACCAAAGTCTTCGTCAACGGGTCAGTAAGATTGTCCTCTGATGCTATTTTGCAAACCTTCACATTTCCACTCTCAACAAAGCCTCTGATAATGTGATATTTTCTGTCAATGTGTTTACTCCTCTTATGATGCCTAGGATCCTTGGTATTGGCTACTACTACACTGTTGTCACAGTAAAACACTATAGCTTTATCCATACCAGGAACGACCTCAAGGTCCCCAAGGAACCTGCGGAGCCATACCGCTTCCTTTGATGCCTCACTGGCTGCCACATACTCGGCTTCCAAGGTCGGGTCAGCAATGCAAGATTGCTTAATACTCCTCTACACAACGGCACCACCTCCAAGGGTAAAGACAGATCCTGAAGTTGATTTCCTTGAATCATGATCTGATTGAAAATCAGAATATGTGTATCCTTTAGGAACAAGGTCCTGACCGGAATACACTAGCATATAGTCCCTCATTCTCCGTCGATACTTGAGTATATGCTTGACCGCAGCCCAATGGTTCGGTCCCGGATTCGACTGATATTGACTTACCATACCAACCGCAAAACAAATGTCAGGCTTAGTGCATATCATAGCATACATAAGACTACCTACCGCTGATGTATAAGGTACATTGTTCATACGCTCCCTTTCTTCCGATGTCTTGGGACAGTCATCTCTAGAAGGCTTGATTCCAATCCTGAAAGGTTGGGCACCTTTCTTGGAATCTTTCATAGATAACTTCTTAAGTACTTTATTAATGTATGAAGCTTAAGAGAGTGTTATCGTTTTGTTCTTTCTATCTCTAAAGAGTTGAATACCAAGAACATAACTAGCCTCTCCTAAGTCCTTCATGTCAAACTGTTTGGCTAACCAAACTTTGACAGATGATAATGTTGCCACATCGTTTCCAATAAGTAATATATCATCCACATAAAGTACAAGGAAAACCACTTTCTCGTTCTTGATACATTTATAAACACATGGTTCATCAATGTTTTTTTCGAATCCATAGGTTTTGATCGCTTGATCAAACCTAATATTCCAAGAACGAGATGCTTGCTTTAATCCATAAATGGATTTAAGCAACTTGCATACCTTGTCTTCTTGGCCTTTTGCCTTGAACCCGTCTGGTTGTATCATATAGATATCTTCTTCAAGAGAGCCACTCAAGAAAGCTGTCTTGACATTCATTTGCCAGATCTCATAATCGAGAGCAGCCGCAATGGATAAAAGAATGTGGATTGACTTGAGCATTGGTACAGGCGAGAAGGTTTCATCATAGTCGATTCCTTTTTTCTGCGTATAGCCTTTCGCTACAAGTCTTGCCTTGAAAGTTTTCACTTTCCCATCCACACCTATCTTCCTCTTATATACCCACTTACACCCAATCGGTTTTATGCCTTGGGGTAAGTCTACAAGTTTTCAGACCCCGTTGGAATCCATAGATTCCATCTCGGCATTCATAGCCTTTTGCCAAAGACTAGAATCAACATCCTCCATAGCTTCCTTGTACGTAGCCGGATCATCAACATGTTCTATGGATTCTGGTTCAAAAACTTCACCATTGAACATGTATCTTTCAGGTTCCCTGATAATCCTACCACTACGACGAAGCTTCCGTGGTTGTTGATTCTTTAGCGGTTTTTCCACAGGGTTTTCTGTGACTTTAGGAATATCCAAACCCGAAGTCATCTCCTCAAGCACTACTTTGCGACGAGGTTTAAAGTCTTCCTTGTAACTTTCCTCCAGGAATGTTGCATGTGTAGAAACGAAAACTTTGTTTTGCTTCGGATTATAGAACAGACCACCTTTTGTCCCTTTTGGATAGCCAACAAACAAGCACACTTCTGATCGTGACTCCAACTTCTTTGCTTCCTTATCCAGGACGTGTGCCGAACAACCTCAAATTTGAATATGATTCAAATTAGGTTTCCTACTCGTCCATAACTCGTAAGGAGTTTTAGGAACTGATTTGGAGGGAGCGTTATTCAGAAGATAGTATGCAGTTTGTATGGCGTGCCCCCAAAATGACAAAGGTAATGTGTAGTAACTCATCATAGACCAGACCATATCCAATAGGGTCCTATTCCTTCACTCTGCTACACCATTCTGTTGAGGAGTACCAAGTGCAGTCAACTGGGATTGTATCCCATTCTCTATCAAATATCCTGAGAACTCATCCGATAGGTATTCCCCACCTCGATCCGATCGAAGTGTCTTAATGGACTTGCCTAATTGTTTCTCCGCTTCAGCCCGAAATTATTTGGACTTGTCAAAGGCTTCGCTTTTGCGGGTCATCAAATAGACATAACCATACCTTGAGTAATCATCAATAAAAGTGACATAATACTCATACCCACCACATGCTTCTATGTTCATGGGACCACAAACATTCATATGCACAAGTTCTAAAAGTTCCTCGGCATGACAATCCTTGGCAGCAAAGTGTTGTTTAATCATCTTGCCCTCTAAACAAGATTCACACTGTGGCCAAGGTTCAACCTTGTATAAGTCAAGACATTCATCCTTGACCATCCTTTGGATTCTGTTAAGGCTTATGTGACGAAGTCGTAAATGCCAAAGATATGATTTGTTAGAGTGAGAAGACTTATGCCTTTTAGAGTTCTTTTCTAATTCTGTATCAAGCAGTGAGTGCATCTTAGGTTTGATAAAATAAAGATTTCCATGCATCCATCCATTACAGATAAGAGAATTATTTTTCCTAATAACAACTTTATTATTAAAAGAAACTGAATAAGAATCTTTAATCAAACAAGCTACCGAAATTAGGTTTCTTTTGAAACTAGGAACAAAAAACAATGTCTCAAAACAATAAACCTAAATTCATCAAAATAAAGATGCACTTCTCCCACTGCTTCAGCTCGCACTAATGTCCCATCATCGGTTCTTAACGTGAAGTCCTCCTCAAGTAGACTTCTCGTTACCTTGAACCCCTGTAGAGAAATACAAACATGGTTAGTAGCTCCATAATCTATAACCCAATTGTCCTTAGATTTTTCCACTAAACAACCCTCAAGATACAGGACATCAAAATTACCTTTTTGATTTTGCATAGACATGTATTCTCGACAATCCTTCCTGAAATGTCCTTTCTTCCCACAGTGAAAGCACTTAGCCTTTTTGGGATCCACCTTTTACTTTTTAGTCTTGGTAGACTTCTTAGAAGTAGGTGCATTCACCGCAGGCTTGTTCCCCTTGTTCTTCCCCTTTTCCTTCTTCCTTTTGGGATTAGGAGCAGGCGAACTAGGTTCAGCCACATTTGCCTCGGCCTTAGATCCAGAACCCTTAAAAATGTTCTCAAAGGCTTGCAACTCTTTCATCAATTCCGTTAAAGACATCTACTTTCGGTTAAGGTTGTAGGATGCCTGAAACAAATCGAAATCCTTGGATAAGGTTTGGAAAACCATGACCAATTGAGTTGCAACATCGATCTTAGCCCCACTTGCCTGAGCCTAAGACATATAAGCCATGACTGTCATCATGTGCTCCTTGATGGGAGTTCCAACCTTCTGCCTATAGTTCATGAGACCTTTGAGAGCATCGGTCTTAGCCTAGATAGTTTGTTCACCAAACATTTCCTCCAGGTTATCCATGATCTGTCTAGCAGTTTGATGTTCCTCATGCTGTTTCTGGAGCACGTTAGACATGCTCGCCCGAATATAGCACATGGCACTTAGGTTGGAATTGTCCTAGCGCTCAAGTGCTACAAAATCCCTATCAGGAGCATCGATCGCAAGTGTTGGCGGTCGAGGTTGGGTTAGGATAAAATTGTGTTTCTCAAAGTTTAGGACGATAAGCAAGTTCCTTTTTCAGTCATTAAAATTCTCATCAGTTAATTTTTTTTGCGTAAGTATCACAGATAAAGGGCTCGACATTTTGATCTATAATAAGAAAACATCTAATAAGTACGAGCAAACATCCTATCAGTTTATAAAATATGGTTTTGTAATAAAACAGAAAGATCTAAATGCAATCTAAATGTTCATGTGTAAAACCCTTAAAACACATACCTTACAACGATAATTCCTAGCTTCCGCTTTATAAGCTACCGAGGGGTAGTCATAGAATAACTAGCCAAGAACACGGATCCCTTTCGATTAATACATATTTTTCCATGGAGCAAACTCCATTAAATATATATTAACTATCGTTTATTTGGCCACTATTTTATATAACAGAGCCTTGAGGGAGGGTTAATAAATAAAGTAGCATGAGTGTGTAACCATCGTTTCCAATTTTGAATCCATATTTTACATCCGCCACCGAGGGGTGATCTAAACATAAAATATGCCCAAAATTGTTATCCTTTCGGAAATCCAAATCAGTGTGCGCTCTAGGTAAAATACCTATCCGAAGGGAATTCCTGGGTCAAAACCGAGTGGTAGGCACTACCATGCGTAACTATTGGACCAACGATGGAGGCCGTAGGTCTTAGTGTGTAAAACCTTCTCCCACTCAATCTTTTAAATTAGGGTTTTTGTTTTTCATGCATAAACAATATTTATTGAGTGGCACTCCCTAGTCTATATGGCATGTTATCAATACATCACGAAATAGTATAACATATTCATCTAGCAACACATCATCCATGGTTTGCAAAATATGTAAATAACCGTGGATCATGATTCCATCCTAGAGAAAAGAAAATTGTAAAATTTACAAAAATTAACCGAAACATATATCGGCCTTCAATTGTAGATCCATGCCTTGTATCCTTCATAAGTCATGCAAAAATTAACCATGAATTAATGCCTTTAAATAGATAACATTTACTATCGTTAAGATATCTATGGATTCCATATCTATGAATCTTGATTTCTCCATCCATAAGTCATGCACCCAAAACACAAGTATATTGACCATGAATTAACAGTGTCTCACCTGTTGTGCATTAAAGTACATAAGTCATGGATACGAACTCGAGTAATCATTTCAGGATTAAGATTAATACAGGATGATAATCAAAGCGTCATTGATTCTTATAAATGGAATTATTAAACCGAATCAATTAACACTTTAGGTCTAGTCAAATGTCATACCTCAATACAGGTATACATAAAAGTTTCTACTCGGAACCTATCCGATGGTTAAGATAAACCATCCCTCCAAGGAAGTAGACAACCTTTATAATCTTATCATGAATAAGATCCCCAAATCTTATTCTATCGATTGCGGACTATTTATTTAGACTGTTATCAAATTACCACATTTTCTATGTATACCCCGTATACATATGGTAATCCGATATATTACCAACAGCCAAGGAGTATTTTATATTTGCTCAAAATAACTATACAGTCAACAAATGAAAGTAAATAAGACACAACTTATTAAACATGAATAACCTCCTCTTATTAATATCAAAATGTCATATTTACAGAAAATCCCTAATATTGATTTTCTATCCTTATGGCACATTTAGATCCCAACACCTCCCCCCCCCCCCCCCCCAATAATATATAAGTCATAGTAGTTCTAAATTTTAATTTTTTTTTCCTCATTTTTCTCCCTCTGAAGCCTCACGAACTGTTTCTGCACCATTACCCACAGATCTATGCTCACTCTAAGTCCAACAAATCACTCCCCATCTTTGTTCACTCTATTAAACTCACCCTTTTTATCCTCGTCACAGTTGAGCCGAAGCTGTCAGATCTACTCTTAGTCCATTTGAGTAGAGCTCTTCCCACTTCCAATCAGCAAATCTGAGGTAATGATGCTCGTTATTTGGTTTTATTTATTACTATATGCTTTAAATGGGTGTGCGTTTTGAATTATATTCTAAAAAATGATTCTCTGTTAAACTTTTGTGGGTAAGTTATCGGTCTCCTGTAGCACCTGTGGGTAGTAAGATAGATTTCCTGTGTTTTGTGGTCTTTTATTGTAATATTTCTCGTTACCAAAAAATTCCTGAACTAATAATGGTAAACAACATAATGACTGTTTGGTCATCATACTGATGAGCAAGTCGGTCAATAATATTTTTACTAAATGGAAGTCATGATTTTGACCATAACGAAAAAAAAAATTTATTTACATTTTATTTGATAGTCTAACCCAAATGGTCATTGTCATAATCACTAACAGGAGTAACAACCGGGGTTCTAAACGACAAATTGAAGTTTTGATCACATTTGAGAGTTGAACGAAAATGGTTATTTCCATAATGACTAAAAGGTTAATTTTATTATGACCTATGTGCGAATAGAAAATCTATAGAACTTGATGAAACAATAGGGGTTATAAAACAGAAATTTGAGTTATCATACGTTGTGTATAATGGGGAAATTACATGGATTTGCCTAACTTTTGTTTCGCCTATCATTTGAGATTTGAACAAAACTGCTCATTTTCATAATGACCATCCGGTCATTCTTATTGTGACCAGTATTGAGATATAAGTCACCGCTCTATGTATGTCATCATTTTCCCTTCCTTTGAAACGTAAATATATTATTGACTAACTTGTTGCTGTTTTCATTTAGGAATATATGAGGTTTGTGTTTTCGTCAAGTATAATGGTCAATGGGACAGCACATTGAGATATGTTGGTGGTGAAACGAAAGGAATATTGGTGCCCGTTACCACAACATATGTTGGTCTTATTGAGTTGGTCAGAAGTGTTATTAGAATTAGGGGCCTAGACAAGACTATAGTCATGAGATACGCTGTTAAACCTGGAATGCCTCCTGTGAGGATACAGTGTGATGCTGTAACGACCCGCCTAGCACAGGCCGCTACCGTACATACTTAACTTAACTTGTCTTACATACTTACTTACTTAACGTAATTAGCGGAAATTTTTTTTATACGGTGCGAACTCACACAAATACGTACTTACATATAAACGTTTACTACATAAGAACGTTTGAACATAAAATGGACAAAACGCGTAGCGGCTACCATCCCACATTTCACAACTAGCAGTGCCATGCTCCACCACCTTGCATCAGAGATTGCCAGTAGGTTGCTTACCTACAGCATAGACATAAGACGTGGGCTTTCGCTCAGCAAGTACAACTCTTATCTCTGCGACACAAAAACAAAATGTAACATAACATAACCATGCATTAACCGTTTATGCTTCATTATGCTTTCTTATTCTTTCATAACTTAACATAATATGGGCCCCTTAACATAAGTGTCCGTACCGGGTGCGCAGCTATGGAGTGGTTGGGGTGGTCAGCCCAGTCCAACTCAAACCATAGACCTAACCCGACCTAACGCGGGTCGGTACGACACGGGCAAGCTTGCTTGCCATCATACTTAATTTTCATCATCTCATACTTTGATCTTATTCTTATTAATTGGTGAACATGCCTCATGATGTCACACATAGATAAATCATAAGTCATATCATGACATTTCATAAGCTTTAAAACAAATCATGCATCATATCATTGCATAACTTTAAAACACATCACAACAAATAGCCTATGCTGTAGGCGGAGTTGTACTTACCTCGTATACTATGTCCTATGTTGCGTTGCTCCAAGTCAGGGTGCAACAACAGACTATCTCCTGCTATTACAAAGGACATAGGGTAAGGATTCTATATACCATACTTATAAAATGTTGGTAACGTAACCAACATTCATACATAACCTTAGTTGTATGTCCCCTACACATAAGTCTCTAGATAACTTACTTGGTTACCACAAGTAAACCTAGGGTTTTAGGCCCAACTAATACTCTTAGTATCTTATGTCCATTTTCCTTAATTACCAAAAATCCTGGTTCAACTTATCAAAAATTGTAATTCTTTGAGTAGGGCTTGTAAAAATCATTAAGTCTTGGAAACTGCCTTTGGAACAGTTTCTTACTGCCAATTTATCAGTGTATGTGCAGGAATGTCCTTTTCCTGCACTGTTTTCAAAAACCTGTGCAGGAATTTCTTGTTTACTACACAGTTTTCAGAATCCAGTTTTTATTTAATAATCTAACTTGAATCCGAAACAATTTTCTTCTTGAAAGTTTTAGATCTTGAAAAACTCTACAACTTTCATGTTTTACACGAGACCCATTTCGGTCTCTAACCCACTCATTTCCCCTGTTGAACCTGTTTGGCCGTGCATGAAGTCTGGGCATGACCAGGTTCGGATTTTTGTAAACACAAAGGCCATTGGAGCCTTATTTTTGAAAACTGTCCATGCTGCCCCCTAGTAAATCCTTTTCTCTACAACTTTCATGTTTTAAGTTTTTACAAATTCGGCCTCTAAGGGCCTCAAAACTGTCTTTCCAGAAAACTGTCCAGTTTTACCCGAATTGGCAGTTTCTTGCTTAAGTCCATTTTTACGTTCAATTTACGCGCACACTACCTCAAACGGTCATAACCGTGAGCCTACAACAATCATACAGTGTTTTCTAACGTAAAATCCCATCATCATACATTCATACATTCACATGCAAACCCTTGGATATCCTTGCACCAAATCAGGATTTGTAACAAATGGGTTTTCATGAACATACATCAACCAAGCTAAAACCTAATTCAATCAACAACATACATATCTTACAACCCTTAGACATATTTGGGGACATATAACTACATCATAGAACATACATACAAAACCCTAAAATCATACAATCATAAACTCATAATCATACATAGCTTAAAAATCAAAACCACTTACTTACCTAATCAAGCACAAAAACCTAAAAATCTAAACTAGGGCATGAAAAATAAATTGAGCTTATGCTCTTACAATCCAACTTTGGAAATACACATAAATCTCCAAATCAAAGCTCAATTGAAAAGCTTAGGGTGCCAAAGAGAATTACCTTAACCAATCTCAAAGATTGGTGCTAGATTCTTGAACCAATTTTTTTGTCCTTGCTCCCTACCACAACCGGCCTTCCTTGGCTTGGTTGCTTCCAAAATTTTCGGCCACCCTTGGTTGGTGCTTCTCCAAGTTTTCCGACCACCATCTTTCCTTCACTTTCTCTTTTCTTTTTCTTTCCTCTAGGGCTCGGTTTTTTTAGGGGGGAAATGTGAGAAGAAATTTTGGCATAGTATGGAGGTGTTTTCTCATTTTGTGAACAAAATGAGCTCCCCCCATCACCTATTTATAGGTGATAAATATTTTAATTTTTGGATTTATTTTTAATCCAAAATTTGCTCATTAGTCCTTGAACCAACAAAATTTTTTTTCCAAGCCGTTGTGAGGTGGCCGGCCATCACCTTGGAGAGCAAGTAAGTAATTCTTTCCTTAATTTCCAATAATTCCATAAATCCTTATTTATCCAAAGTGGTGAGGTGTCCTCTCTCTTAGGCCTCGTTTGGCTTTCTCCCTTAAAATGCAGTTCATCATCATGCTAAACCAGATATTTACAATACTGCTCTCACTAATGGCAGTACTGTTATACTGGACTGCAGTCCGGAATTTATCTGTGTATATTTGGACTGCATAAAAATTTTTCTTATAGCTTTAAGCTATTTGGCCCTTAATGTCCTAAATAATGTGATTGATTTTTCTATAGTGGTTTTGAATCTTATTCTTACTATCTTATCCGTACACTATCGGATTTTGTCTTCAGATTTTGTAATCGCCCTTTTTGGCCTTTTGTATTTTTTTTACTCTTCTTTGTACGGCCTCCACGTAGAATCAACAAGAACGTCTGGTCAAGAAGGAAAAAAATCTTAAAAATAAATGACAATAATATGATCCTAAACCCTCCTCATCCTCCTCCTCCTCATATCACTTCTCCTACAGTAGGTCTGGATTTGCACACTGACTATGGAATTGAAAATCAACATCAAATATTGAACAATGACTTAGGCACGGATCACGATGATTGTAATGCCGGGAAATTTAATGTTTCGGCTGATACTCATCGTTCAAACGAGAAGAGTATCGCAGCAAGCATTGGAGGCCATTCTATTGTCAATAATACTGGATCTCAATATGACAAAGTATCAAGTAGTGACAGTGTATCCGACGGAGTCGTTGTTGCTGATTATACACCTATCACGCTGTGCATAAACTGTGTTTTTGAGAACAAAAAGTTACTGCAATACCATCTTCATCACGATGCCATGAGTAAACACTACCAATTCAAGGTGAAGAGGTCGAACTCTACTCTATTACACGTTATATGTATAGATAATGAGGGATGTCCATGGCAATTGCGTGCGACTAGGATGAAAGGTAGTGAACTGTTTGTTGTGAAGAGGTTCGACGACGTCCATACTTGTTCAATTGAAATCGTTCAAGGGCATCATCGTCAAGCGAAGAGTTGGATGATTGGGGAGTGTGTTAAGGCAAAATACTTAGATCCGACCAATTCCTTATATAGACCATCTAAAATAATGCGAGACATGCATGCCGAATTTGGAGTGTCTTTCAACTATCTTAGAGCATGGCGAGGGAAGGAAGCTGCACTGACAAGCCTGAGGGGCGATGATGTTGAGTCATACAAAGGTAATTTCCCTTGTCTGGTTATACGTTCGTTACTGTCCTTATAACTATTATACTTAAAACATGGTGTTGATAATTTAATATTTACAGTTCTGCCAGCGTGGGCTGAAATGGTTAAGCGGAAAAATCCTGGATCCGACATTGACATTGAGACAAACTCAGCAAATTGTTTCAAATTCTTGTACATGTGCTTAGCTGCTTCAAAGCATGGTTGGCCTTATTGTCGTCCAGTAATTGTGGTTGATGGATCAGCACTAAAGGCCAGGTTTGGAGGTATGTTTTTTGCAGCCTGCGGACACGACGCAAATGGCACCATATTTCCCCTTGCATTTGGTATCATTCCGTCGGAGAGCAATGAATCATGAAAATGGTTCTTCAAGAAACTAAGGGATTCAATCGGCACGCGAGAGTCTCTTGCTATTGTGGTCGATAGGCATAAGGGTATCGAATATGCAGCCAACCTTGTGTATCCAGATGCTGCATTCGGGATATGCGTCCAACACTTGGCTGCAAACTTGAAGACTAGATACAAAGATTTCAAAGGCCCTTTGAAGACCTATTTTGACGGTGCCTCGAGAACGTATCTTTTAAGTGAGTACCATCGTCGTATGGAATCTATCTGTGGTCGTAACCCCGACATGCATCGTTACCTTCTTCAGGCCGATCCTATAAAGTGGTCGCGAGCATACTTCAACGGTCGGAGATATGCAATCATGACAACCAACATTGCAGAGTCATTAAACAATGTGGATCGGAAAGCCAGGTTAATGCCAGTTGGATTCTTGGTGGAATGGCTTAGGGGACTACTACAACGATGGTTTGTCGAGAGACGTGAAGAGGCCCTTAAAATAACATCTAAACTGGCCCCGAAGACAGAGAAATTGATTCGCACAAACTTCGCTTTAGGCCTAACAGTAACGGTTTGTGATAACGACCGCATTTTTAAATTTTATTCTGGCTTCGCCTTAATGCGATCGCTTAAACTAATGTCTTAAAATTACATTTGTTACAGCCTCGGCCAGCTGATCAGTTTGAGTACGCCGTCACCAACAATGCTACCCAAATATGGATTGTCGATATGAGCGAAAGGACATGTACTTGCAGACGATTTCAGGTCGATCAAATTCCTTGCCCTCATGCAATGGCCGTATGTAACCACCGTCGAATTGATCCTTATAATTATTGCTCTAATTACTACACGAAAGACTATATGTATGCTTGCTATGCACATGTAGTCCACCCTATTGGTAGTCCCGAGGGCTGGGATGTATCTAAAGAAGTAAGATTGCGAATTGTTAATCCTCCCACTACAAAGCGTGGGCCCGGAAGGCCACGGGTTCGTAGGATTCCGTCCCAAGGTGAAGAACAAGAGCCTAATCGGTGTGGTAGATGTAATGGTTACGGACACAACCGTCAAATATGTACCAACTCAGTACCCTTACGAAAACGTCCAACCACAAGGCCAGATACAGAGTTCATAACACCAATTTCATAAATGTGATGAATGCGTAGGGTCATTTTACTTTACTTTTTTATCATTGTTGTATAACAATTTAGCACAATTTATTACACTTCACATTAAACATGACCAAGAATTTTATGATAAGTACAAAGTGTATTTTATAGTACAATAGATTGCTATAACACGCTTTTATTATATAAAAAAGCATTAACTGTTAAGCCAAACATTTTTTAGAGGGATTTAAGACCAGAGGTAATAACAGTTATGACCGCCTGGTCATAACCGTTATGACCTCTGTAACTGGCCCAGAGGTCATAATGGTTATGACCAGGCGGTCATAACTGTTATTACATCTGTGTTAGACCAGCGGTCATAACAGTTATGACCATCTGGTTATAACCGTTATGACCGCTGCGTTTGACCACGGTCATAACCGTTATGACCTCTGGGCCAGTTACAGAGGTCATAACGGTTATGACCAGGCGGTCATAACTGTTATTACCTCTGTGTTAGACCTCTGTGTTAGACCAGCGGTCATAACAGTTATGACCGTCTGGTCATAACCGTTATGACCGCTGCGTTTGACCAGACGGTCATAACGGTTATGACCGTCTGGTCATAACCGTTATGACCTCTGTGTAAGATCAGCGGTCATAACAGTTATGACTTCTTTCTAGTCATAACCGTTATGACCTCTGTATAAGATCAGCGGTCATAACAGTTATGACCAGACGGTCATAACCGTTATTACCTCTGTGTTACACTATCGGATTTTGTCTTCAGATTTTGTAATCGCCCTTTTTGGCCTTTTGTATTTTTTTTACTCTTCTTTGTACGGCCTCCACGTAGAATCAACAAGAACGTCTGGTCAAGAAGGAAAAAAATCTTAAAAATAAATAAACATTTACTGCTAATGTTGATCAGCACTATCTTTTTAGGATTAATATAATCTGGAAGGTAAAAGGGGGACTAAAATTATCTAAAGTTGGAATAAAGAAGTCCCTACATGACTGAAAGAAAACCCAACAAAATTGACCTAATGAAGAAAATGTGCTTTTAAATAAAATAACCTTTAGAAAATTGTTGAAGAAATCAACCCAATAATCATATCTTATAAAAGGTTCTAAGTAAGGAATTAAATTAATATAGAATCCTTCATTAGGGCTCAAATCACTTCATTGAAAAAGAACGGTGTGCCTAACTTACACTGGCAACATTTATCATGATGCGAAATAATTATCTAATTTAATTTAGTCTCACCCGTCAACTTTCCCTAACTTAGATTATTTTATTTATTTATTTTTTTGGGTTACAGAAAAGTAGAATTCATAAGCTGAGAAATTAAAAAATACGATTTAAATTTTATTTATTTTAACTTTAGTTGCGCGTGTTGACAAGGTAGCTGTTTCTTGTTGTTCGATATTCTTTTACTTTTTAAGATAGACAAGTTAATTACCAGGAATCAGCTAAAATTATAGTTGGTGGCTCCTTATTGAAATAATTTATTCTTTATTACTTTGTTCATATTTGGCCGGCATATGAAGTTTTTAAAAAAAAGGGAAACCCTTGTTGACTTTTTTCCATCTATATAATGTGATTTTGAATAATGTAACATTCATAAACACACGTCACATAATGTTAGAGATTAATGCCAATATCAAAAAAAAAAAAAAATTTGTAGGAGGAAAAATTTTGAGGGATATGGATTAAATTTTTTTTATATTTATGGGGCTTTATGCGTTTTTATTTATATATACACTCATAATTACATAGGTTAATAAAAGAGAAAACAAAACCCCCAGACCTTAGTTGCCACTGTAATGGTTAGAGATATATATATATATAAAGCAGCCATCAAACATTTTTCTGTTTAGGTAAATTGTTAAGTTGTTCTCATAACTTTTAATTATGTGTAATTTTGGCTTATGAACTTTGTTTTGTAGTTGGAATGTCCCTAAACTTTTAAAGTGTTACTACAATAGGCCTTTTTACGTTAATTTTTGAACAGAATTCGTTAGTTACCATTACTTTTTGACCAAATTATTGACGGATTCCGTTAAAAAATTATTGTGGCAACATTTTAAGGGATTAAGGACATTCTTTGTTATTTTATTCTTAGTTGGAATAATTATAAATTATTAAAAAGTTAACGAAAATACGTATTGTACCAACATTTTAATATTTTAAGATCATTCCAGCTACCAAAAAATCAGGGACTAAAATTATATATTGTTCAGAGTTTAGGGACTAATTGAGCAATTTACCTCCTTTTTTTTTTTTTCTATTGTCAATAAGGATTATTCTCGCTTGTATAAAAATAATTCCTATTTTGTATTTAAACTTTAAAAACTATTCACCCCTTAAATTCTAAACTAGTGTCACTTAACCTTTTCTTGTTAGAATATTGATATTAAACCAGCGGTTATAACAGTTATTACCAGACGGTCATAACTGTTATGACCGATAGTATAACACAGCGGTCATAACGGTTATGACCGTCTGGTCATAACTGTTATGACCGCTGGTCTAACACAGAGGTCATCATGGTTATGGCCATCTGGTCAATTTCGTTATGACCTCTGTGTTATACCAGAGGTCATAACGGTTATGACCAGACGGTCATAACTGTTATTACCTCTGTGTTATACTATCAGTCATAACAGTATGACCAGACGGTCATAACCGTTATGACCTCTGTGTTATACCAGCGGTCATAACGGTTATGACCGCCTGGTCATAACCGTTATGACCTATGTGTTACACGATACGGTCATAACGGTTATGACCGTTTGGTCATAACCGTTATGACCTCTGTGTTATACTATCGGTTATGACCGTCTGGTCATAACCGTTATGACCTCTGTATTAGTATTGAAAGACAGAAAGCTTTTTATTATCACGTACAAAGATACATTCCATTGATAATGAAACGCTTTATTCCCACCTGGTTATCAATACGATTAATGTGTAATGTTACAATTCAAATTTTACAACAATATACCATATACAAAAAATCAATCAATGGGGTTTAGCGAGAATTAAATAATGGTACTATTAACAGTCTGGTTAAGTTAGATAACAAAATTGAAATAGTTAGTCTAAATGTTAAACATCCTCCTCCTCATCGCTTCACTTTTATAAGTTTCAGCGAGCTTATTTTTGGCATGAGACCACATGTAACTGGCAAAATACTCCCTGAAGATTTGCACGTGCAGCAATTACCCAATATCTGACATCCCTTCCTTCTATCAAGCACTCAGCAGTCTTGATTGTAAACATTCCACAGTCACCCCTGTTGCACGAAAGATGGAAAAAAAATTTTATTAAATAAGTAACACACTCCACACAGTTCATTTTATAAAATAATTTGCAATGCTTGTGCTAACCCATTGGCTTGTTTGGGGATATCTTTCATTATGGTGACTGGTATTGGATAATTTCCTGGAGGAACTCGTGGTTTGAACTCGAACAAACTGTTTTTTTCAGCTAGAAATGAAATGAACTTTGACAGACCTTCCATTCCTGCGCGGACCTTAGTGTTATGAGGTCCTTCATGCTGAAGAGAGTCGTATACCTCAAGGGTCCAGTTTGTTAGGTCGAGCTTTACTAATGCCCAATGTTTCGGATCACCAAAGTGAATTGGCATTAGCACCGTGTTAACGTCAAACCACAAGGCCCCACTCTGGGCACGCACGCCAAGCATTATCCTGAACACAGAATCACAGCAGGCCCAATCAAACTTATCGGGTGCTGCCTGGTAGACGGTCCATAACGAACGGACTTTTGCAGCAAAAAACGTGTCTACCGTTGTCACCTTCGTTGTTCCAGTTCAGGGTACTGCCTGATCTTCTTCCTCAGGTAGTAGAATGCAATGTCAATGTGCTGCACGAACAAAAAAGATGCAAATAAATTGGAAAAAAATACAGGATAACAAACAATGTATCATTGTGACCTTAGTATTTACGAAATTTATAGAACATTGAGTATAAAATATTAAAAAAAGGTACTTACTTCATCCCATAGCCAAACAGGAGAGGTAGCTAACTCATAATACCAACTCTTTTTTTCCACCAACATGCATCCGAGGTCATGTGGTTTGTCAAAACTATCATGCTTTGCAGTGTATCGGGGAGGCCGTTTACTAAACATAATGTACCGTCTGGTTAATTGGTGATGACGCTATTAATATATTGTAAATTTCAAATCGAACATAATCTGTATTATAAAAAAAATTACCCTGCAGGAATCCTCTTCAATAATCCTTTTGGGAACCACTCCCTGAACTCCTCTAGCGTCTCTTTCGGAGGTTCATCTGCGAGACCCGGAGGGAGGGGAGTAAGCAGCTTAGTCGGAGGCTTCGACGGCGAGGCAACATCAGTGATTGATCCAGAGGGCCGCTGGCCAATCCTTGATAGTCTGGCCCTCTTCTTCTTACGGATCTATAAGTGACATATGTAAAACGAGTTAACATTGTACACAATGACCATAATGACTATATAACTAAGTTACAGAGATTCGTAACAACCACGTCACCGAGGCTCTCATCATCGTCTGGCTCCTCAAGCTTCACGATATCCATCCCTACGTTTTTTTCTTGACTATCCTTCTCTGGGTCTTGCACTATCTCCTCCTTTATTCCAACACATTAATCTGATTTTGCCTTCGCTTCTAGATCGGTTACTGGTAAATCCGAGGGCAAAATACTTTCCTGTGTGGTTTCACAACATGGCATAATAATAAATACAATGTTCTAGTTGTGGAATACAGTTGAGATAATCTACATTTAATGTAATACTCGACTAACAGCTAAATGAGTACCTTATTCTCGTCAGCCTTGACATCTTCCCGAGGAACAATCACCTTTTCGGCAGTGAGGAACTCCATGGCTGCTTGAACACCCATATCAGCAGCGGCTCCGATGTCAGAGTCGAATATCACATCATCTTGCGATCCGGTGCCGATGTGAGGTGAGGTAGGTTTGAACTCATAATTCTCAGCCGTGTGGACTTGAGGCTTCTGGCGGCTGCTAACAAATTCCTTGGTGTGTGCCTTCCCCTGCCCCTTCTCAGAAAAGTTGGCGGCCAACATTTTTATTACACTTCTCATGAGTTTGTTAGGCTTCTTCTGGCCCTTTTCAAGAGCCACCAACTTTTCTTTAATGGAGACAACCTCTCCTCGGATTTCTTTTTGAAACTCCCGCCAATCTGAGTTTGTATCGGAGCTCGGTCGGGGTGCAGAAGGCTTGGGAGGCTTGGGAGGTAATTTTGGCACAACACTTGGGTTCTTCAAAAATAGCCGCGCAACCCATGGGTCCTTCAACTCATCTTCGGTTGGCATCATGACAAAACACTTACTCTGAACACATTTGATATTAATAAAAAAAATCAGTAGGGGTTACGGATTGTATCAATATGCTAGTATAACCACTGTTATGGTAACAGGCTTGTGAAAATGTTAAATTGAAAAACAATTGTAATTGACAATGCATACATAATAAATACACGTAAGACATCCTATACAATAATACCTGATTTTCGCCAATAGCGGTAAAAGAAGATATAACATCATCGAACTTGATATTGTCCTCGGTGGTCCACGACAGCATACACGGAAAGGCATGATCGTACTTTTTGTTGAATTTCAATGCTATCGATGGGAGGGTCTCATAGGCCCAGACGAGTAAGGCATGAGGAAAACCCGATACACTGTAATGCACTTTGTCGGGCCTTTTTGAAGCTCTTCTCTTCGTAGACAGCCTGTTCTCAACTGCATTACATATTGCAGTCCGGGTTGCCTCCCATGAGAGAACGCCCCAAGGATAATCATTGAAATCAGCAATGTTATCGGCCAGGGAAAAAAACTTAGAGTCTATCTTGACGGAGTTTGCATTTGATAAGGGAATGCAGAACATCAAGTATAGTAAACTAAGCTTCACAGCGTCGTCGTCGTTGTCAAATGTCGCATTCGACATCTGTAGCTCCAGATTTTCTCTCGACACGCCTCTCAAGGGCGAAAAATATCTTGTCATTAATCGGCTTTCAACCATTGGGAGATGGGTAGACCCTGCATATTTCATGCCGGTAATAAGGCAGAACTCGTTGATGGAAAATCTGCCAAGTTCGCCTCCGATCTGAAACAAAGAGAATCACCAATTGCTGAGTGATCCGTCAATCTCATCACAATGTTGTGGAAGACCTGACCAGCCCAACCAAGATTGGTTAATCTCAGAAAATGCTTAATGCATGGCTGCTTGAGGACGGTCTCGTACTGTTGGGCAGACAACCACTGACTCAGTTTCTTACAACTATCTGGAATGTTAATAAAAGTGTTTATTTTTGCCCTGGTAATTTCAGAATCCGGTACCCGTCGATTATATTGAACCTGCGGTAATGTTAATCGTAACATAAAAGGGTAAGTATACTTATGACAGTGAAGTAATAATAAAAATTATCAGGCATAAAATAACAGCATTATGAAAACTAAAAAATTAATCACCATCAATTAAACAAAAATTGTCGGCCTAAAATGACCAAGTCATTATGAAAATGACAGTCCGGAACAAACAAAAAACCTGGTAATTTTTGTGACCAACAAGCCATAACAACAGGAAAAAGAGAAAACACTGAGTAATTATTATTATGATCAAGTCATAATTAAAATGACCATCCTAAAATAAGTTAAAACTCATAGTAATCATTATTATGACCAACAAGTCATAATGAAAATGACCATCGGACATAACAGAAAACTGAAACTGAGTAATAATTATTATGACCAGAGAGTCATAAAAAAAATGACCATTCCATTTTGTTTCAAATAGCCGATATCATCTACACTTAAACACAAACATCGACGAAAACTCTAATATAAAATATAAACCAAAACACATACTTGAGTTAATGGATGTTTTATGGTACATACACAGATAAAAATCTTAACTTTATGTACAATATGATAACATTATTCAGTAAATTAACTGGAAAGTGGAATATCATCAAAAACGCATATAAAAATGGAAACTTTGTTTTCAAAAATCAATAAATACTGCATATTCTTACTGAAAAATACTAAAAGTGTAAACTTTTTAAACACAAAGACCAAAACAAATTTTTAATCGATCCAGCTTCCGATATCTTTTATTATACGGCACTTATATATAATAACAATGAAAATATTTTTCAACATAAAAAAAAAAAAATAAATTTCATTACCTTTTCAGAGTCGGATATATTATCGTCTTGTTCACTCATGAACATCTGTGAGTCTTTTAATTCGACTTCCCCCTGCGTACCCTTCGGCGATGTTTCGGGAGTAGTGTTTTTCTCTGACATTTTTGTTGGCGTCGACATGGGTAATTTTTTAAAGATTTTTCGACGTTAGCAGACGTCCAACCAGTATATAAAGGGCTATCGTGGTGGTTTAGGATGGTTTCCGAGCGGTTGCAAAGCTTTCTCTCTCTAGAATCAGAGTTTCTCTCTCTAAAACACTGTAGACGCTGGTTGGAAATTTTTGTGAGCTTATTCGAGGGAGAATGCCTTTTGGGCGGGTGAGAGATGATGGTAAATCTGTAATTCGACATTTAAATGACTCTTGGTATTTCCATTTATTTTAAAATGCATATTACAGGACGGTCAACTTCATAATGAATGCCTGATAATTTTCGTTGTGACCTCTTTGTGCCTAAGGTTTTTCACCAATACGTCACCGTATCGTGTAACACATAGGTCATAACGGTTATGACCGCTGGAATAACACAAAGGTCATAACGGTTATGACCAGGCGGTCATAACCGTTATGACCTCTGTGTTATACGATTGGTCATAACGATTATGACCAGGCGGTCATAACTGTTATGACCGCTGGTCTTACACAGAGGTCATAACTGTTATAACGGTTATGACCGTCTGGTCATAACGGTTATGATCGATAGTGTAAAGCAGATGTCATAACCGTTATGACCGATGGTCTAACACTTTGACCAGTACGTCACCGTATTGAGCATTTACAGGGGTCACAACGATAATGACCATGGGGTCATTATGAAAATGACCGATCCTGTGGAAGGACGTCTGACCAAAAACTGGTCATTTTTATAATGACCACCTGGTCAATATCGTTGTGACCAAAATTATATGCTAAAATTTAACAGTTACAGGGGTCACAACGAAAATTACCAGGCGGTCATTATGATAATGAATGTCCCTGTAAGAAGACCAACTGTTAAACAAATTCAAAATAATGAAATTTTTTTCCCCTATGCAAACAAATCGTTAAACGCAAACTTTTTAGACATTGAAACCAGATTTTGTAATTTTTTTAACTTTCGACTTCTTTGATTCGTTAACTTCGATTTTCCCTAAACCTTTCATTGGCCACCATTCTCTCGATATCTTTAATTAGTTTTTAAACTATTCTAAGTAGGTGGCATTCTATATCACGAAGCTGTTTATAGATGCCTTTCGTGGTGGTTTCGGACGGTTTCCGAGCGGTTCCGGCCGATTGCAACTGTTTCTCTCTCTAGATTTCGTTTTCTCTCTCTATAAAACTGTAGATGCTGGTTTGACACATTATTTTGGGGGCCATGCGAGGGAGATGAGGATAAACCAATAATTTGACATACAATTAATCCTTCTAGGCCCCACATATCAGATTGAAGAATGACGTGGCAGTGTTAGAAGTGAAGGGGAAAAAAGTGGTGCTGATTTTAATATAATTTATTCCACAGGTGCTAAAAGTGAAATTTACCCTAATATAAAATAAGATAAAGATAATATATAAATAAGATCAGTAGGCAGGAAGGGTATTGTGTACTCCTATTGTCATTCTGTCTTTCTTTATTTATTTAACCTCTCTCTTTCACTTTTTCTCCGATCCTCGTCATCAAAAATAGAGCTATGGCCTAGATTAGTAGACTAGTACTATAGCTGCTACACATAATTCATGTATACGTATATTCGCACATATTAAGGAAATTTAGGGTTCGTTTAGTTCGTGAGTTTGAGTTGAGTTTTTAAAATTTAAATAGTAAATTTTATTGACTTTTCAGAAAAGATAAACAACTTTTTGAGAAAAAGACAAAAAATTTTGAGGAAAAAGACAAAATAGAAGTTGAAAACTTGAGTTTGAAATGGTGTTCCAAACATATGCTTAATTAATTCATTTGAATTGTAGATTTTTTAAATTTGCTTGAAAAAATGAATGTCAATAATTAATTAAGTTAAAAACATGGTTATAAGTGTAGTCCAAGGACAATTTTATACCAAATTCTATTATAATGTGTAAAATTCGAATCTCATATCCATAAATTAAAAAAAAAAAAAGCATAAATAACTTTGTGTGTAATATACATGTAGTTAGGGATAAGAATGAGGTGGGTTTGGGATGGGGGTATTCTCACCAACTTGTCCCGTGAATAAAAAACATCCATCATATCCGTCTTATAACCTATTTAAATTGAGGGGGACGGTACATATTTTCCTTGCCAAGGGTTTGAAGTATTCACAGGATGTCCCATTAATCCTATTATCTATTTCTATAGTAAGAAAATAAATAATACAAAAAATAAAAATACATATATATGAGACTTTAAGTTAAAATAAATCAAAATTATAGTATTCAATTTTTCACATTTTAAATGTTAAAATTTTATATTTCAAATCATATATTATAAAAACATCTTGTACAATATTTATAGCATAAAAGTAATATATGACTAAATGGAACGAGTAAACGGGGAATAGGGCCGGGGACTGCTAAACCCGTCCCCGTCCTGTAATCCATGACAGGTTAAAATTTTAATTCGCTTATAACCCAAATTCGTTTTGATCGAGTTTTCCGTATCCCATTCGAGCCGAGTCCTTCTTGGTTAACGAAGAAAATTGTTATGATTATGGAAATATATGTTGCCTTTTGTTCCTGATTGTAATAGTCGCATAGCTTAGTAAAGCTGAAAAATAACTACTCCACATTTATACATCTCAAGACAATCAAACCTAGGACTTTTTCAAGTGCAAGACAACACGAAGCAGCAGAGAAACAGAGGTAGAGAATCCTAGAAAGATAAACGAACAAGTCATTCACTCTTCTGCTATTCTAGATCCGACAATTGTCAAGAAAAATAAAAAAATAAAAAATAAAATGGAAAAGAGATTGTCCAATTACCTGGGTTCTCCAAGACGTCATATATACTTTTCATCTAAAATCTTCTGCATCTCCAACCCCCGAGCTTAAAGTGTCAATCTTATAATTAGAGTCAAAAGATTGAAAGGCACCTATCAGGTTCCATTGGACTTTGCCTTTTGATTGTCCAACTTGTCCACCCCTAATGGTATAAGATCAAACGAAAATTGAGTAATATTTTATTGGGAATAAAATTAACACAATTGAAAGTATCATTGATAAATTGAGTAATTCAAGAAATTATTCTCTGTCAACTAATACTCTCTTTTTATCTCTCTAGAGTTTCATTAATGATACTCACACATCATGAGTATTTCACAGCCAAGAACATCGTGAGACTTCCAACACGATTCTTGGACCGGCGGCCATTTGGGGATCTGACCCTAGCTGGGCCATGTGCCCACCGCCCAAGCCAAGCCGAGTGTAGAACTGCACTATGCGCCCAACAACTTTGGATTTTTGACATGTTTTACCAAAATTTTCAATCTGATTAATTATTAAAATGACTAGTTTACCCTTATTTATTCTCTTAGAATAAACTCCGAGTATATCTTGATTTCTCTCTCCTCCTTTTTCTCTCTCTATCTATCGTCAGTTTATTCTCTCACTGTCTTCTTTCTTTCGATTATGCACTCTTTCTATTTCTCTCTCCTTTCAACGTTAACTATCTGGCACTTTAGAAAGTAGACATATAAGTGACAATCATTGTTAATATAATTTAAGTGTTCTATTCTTATTTTATTGATACTGTGGAGAGACTATCACCTCATAATTGTATCTTCCTGCATGTCTTTGCTCTTAACATATATAGCCTTGGAAGTTGGAACTTTTGTTTGGTCATCGAACTTTCACAATCAAACTCGTGATAGTAAAATTAAACATTAATGCATGAAATAAATGAAATAAGCCTTTTATTATATTTATGTTGAACGTTATGTGTTCATGAAATATTGTATATGTTTTAGGGCACCACTCATGTAACAAAAGAAGGGCTTTGATTTGCACTTAACTGTGGCCATGGTCGTAAATATCCATGATATTTCTGGAAATTTTCACTGAAATTTCTGTATTTAAGAGGTACCGAAATATATTTTAGATGTGATATCTTTTCTGTCAAATATCGGAAAAAAATATTGATATTAGTAAAACGTAGTGTAATTTTCATAAAAATAATGGAAAATATCGAGGAAGTATCGGTTTGGAAATTTCAGAAATTTTGGTTTGGAAATTTTAAAAATTTCGGATTCCTATAATTTACTATATTTTTTAACATGTTATAATTATCTTCTATTTTTTAAAATAAATGGTGATAGAGAGCAACTAGCAATTAGCATATGTTATAATTATCTTATATATGTATATATTTTTTTGTACAATTCCCTATATATGAGAATACATTGGGAAGAGATCAACAAATCTACATATAACATATTCACAACTATATTCAATTGTATTAATCAAATAACATGTCACGATACCAATATTGCTTGAATTAAGAAACTTATAATTTATGTATCTTTTTAATGTTTGTGCTATCCTAAAACGTTCAAAATATATTTTAAAGCATATTTTCATAGCTTCTGTATTTTTTTAATGATATTTTCATCAATATTGATAATATCTTTGAAATTTCTATAAAATTGGACTACTGATATTTCCATCGATACTGATATTTTCATCCTTGATTGTGGCTTATTAGTGTCTATATTTGTTGAAAGTATTGTACTTTTGTTCTCAGAGAAGGCAACAAAGCAGTCATGCACTAGCTAAGTGATGAGCTTTGTCTGTTACTGAAGGCAGGTTTTGGTTGTATATAAGACCATATCCTAAGTCCTGATAGAATTCTTACCATTCTGCAAATTAATGCAATGAATAAACCGTAACTGCGGTTGCAGATATAGTTTACTTATAATTAATCACGTGATTTTACTATAAAACAAAAGGTTCGAATCACTCATTAAAAAAAAAAAGAGACTATAGCTTGGTGCTACAAGCTTACCTAATATATATATATATATATATATATATATATTTATATCCGGTATCGTATGGTATTCGGTAATATGAACTTAAGTTACTAAGAATGTGAATTCATGTAAAATAAATGTAACTAAAATAAATGTGAATTATTTTCTTTATTTTACATTTCCCATGAATTCACATTTCTAGTAACTGAAGTTTACATTCATAGTAATTGAAGTTCACGTTACCGGATACCATCCGGTACTGGATATAAGACCAATCATATATATATATGTATAAGTTTTTACCCTATATTTGCATTCTAAGGGTTTTATATTGGTGGAATTCTTTGGGAGTCAGCGCTCGCAAATTTTTTTTTAAAACCCAGTCTGGGGTTTTTGTCGGATCATCGGAGGGATTGGAATGGGCGAACAGCAGAACATGCTTGTTAAGATTTTCATGATCTGATATTTGAAAAAAAAAAAAATTTGACGAAATTTCTAGTGTTTTGTAATTTTTTTTTTTGCAATTTAAAAAATAATTTAAAAAATATTATTATTTTAGGACCACGTCAACAAACTGATGGAATTGTAATAAAAGGAGTAATTCGTAGACGTTTCAAAGTTTAAGGGACTACATGTCACATTTTCACGTTATGTGACATAGTTCAAAAGGCATTGATAAAAATTAAAAAAAATTAATATTGTAATCGAATCCTGTGAAAAATGTTGTTTAGTTAACACGAAATTGAAATCATACATAGTCTTTAAATGTTTGATTATTTATCAAGGCAAGCTTTTAAAAGTAAATTGGTATACACTTATAAAAATTGTAGAGCAACTTAATTCATTACAATAAAGGCCACCCAGATTTGGACAAATTTTCAAAAATTTAGATAAGGATTCCTCCAAATATCTCACTTGTAGCATGCTCTCCTTATCGAGCCACTGCAAGAAATGATGATCAACTTAATATACATATAGTAGTGTTAATTAGAGGCTCCAAATAAAATCAGTCAGTAAAATTAATTAATTAACCACGTACCAAACATTCTTCTATATATATATATATATATATATAGCTAGCTAGAAATTGTCTCATCAAAGTACATGCATATATACTTATGTGTGATATAAATGTACGTATGTATTGGAAAAGACAGATATTGATCAGTACTCAACAATAAAAGTTACGTTTCGTGTTCTTGTCTTTACACTTTTGCAAGCATGGTATGAAGTCTGGGACTCTGGCTTTGCCTTCGTAGCATCGGATTTTAACATAAGTGACAATGCGGTGCCAATCGATTTTAATTAGGGGGTGAAAGTGAGGGATTCGGTGGACAAGAATATAGAAGTGATATTTCAAATCGTCAAGAACAGTAGTGGTAGTAGTAATAGCGGGAGAGATGGCATTGGCAGGAGGAACAGGAGAAAGGGAGGGAGAGGAAACTGGTACTGCCGTACTACTACTACTACTACTACTACTAATTGTTGATCCAGTAACTAGCTGGATAAACATAATCACCCTCATTATTACAACTACTCTTTTCATCATTTCTAATTTCTATTTCTTCGCTAATTGGGGAATTTTGCACACACTAACTGGAGGAAAAAAAAAAAAGAAAAGGAAAGGCAACTCACAATGAGCAATATTAATTCTTATATATGTTATATGGTCCTAGCAGCCTACCGAGTAAAATATAATATTGTTTATGCTCCAGTGAGATTTATTAGTTAAATATATAGTACTTCATTTCTTTCTTTCTTTTTTCTTTTTTCTTTTTTCTTTTCCCGTTATATATTTTTGCTTTTACAATGTTCTTGAACGTCATTTATCGAATTTCATCTTACCTTTTGCTAGGTCTAAGAGAGCAATAAAAAAAAAAGAGAGGGGTTATCTAATCTACTATTGTGTAATCGGCCCAAAAAGTGTTCCAATAAATTTCCAAATTACAATTTTTAGATCCTAAATTAATTTAATTTATAAATTCAATATCAGACATCTCAAGCTAATTGTTTGTTATTGTTATTATTATTATTATTTTTAATACTCAAGTAATCAAACAAATGAACTTTTATGTTTGAATCAGTTTACAACTTTCCATGAATAAAACTTCCAATTCTAACTATTGTCCCGCCACTGAGCTAGTCATCTCGGCCTGGCCTGTGGTGTTTGTTAACCTTTACGCAGCAAAATATATATAAAAAATTATTTATTATTATTCAGGATCTCACTTATTGATCATATAAAATAATTAATCGTGCAACAAACAATCATAGTGGGATGGTAGAACCTCCAAAGCTTCTCAATTCAATGCCTTTCATTTTATTATTCTCTTCTCCTTAGAACAAGTAGGGAGTATGAGCACCAACTAATTTTCAATTTGATTAGTTTTCTCCTTCCAATCTTTAATGATTGAGGTTACTTCATCTCTAAAGGGGTAGGGGAGAGACTAGGAATTCAAAGAACTGACCTAGGCGACACTAAAGGGGTAGCACTATATATTTATATAGGGTAGGCACCAGGCAGTGGTATAATAAAAATTACACCCTAGCCTTCTCTTACTTAAATGGAGCACGCCTACACCCCAGGGGGAGAAGTGTGACAACCCCTCCTTAGAAAGGAGCCGTCAAATACATACATAAACTTAACTTATATAGTTATAATTTCCAAATTTCAGGGATTTATATATATATATATATATATATATGCTTATCACTTGTTAAACTCATTATCTATTAGATAACTATTCTCAAGGTATTAGAGAAAAAAATATAAGTAAAGTACCATAGTACCATATATTACAAACCATTTTGTTTTTTTAATAGTTATTTTTAAGCTGCGGAATTTTTAAATGAAGTGCTATCCATGTACCCTCTTCCTCCACTGTCACATCATCTGCCTTGTCTACTCATCGATTCAGATGATCACGGGTTTCTTACCCATATTACCTACAACATAAATTTCTTGAATGAGCTTTTACCCAGTAAGTACAGATATAAATATCACAATGCATGAATAATTAACATGATATTTTATGAAATTATTAAGTCTTATGCTTCAAAACTTATTGGGCCCCTTGTGTTCGTACCAGGTGTGCGCGACCATTGGGGAGTTGGGGGAGTGACCCTCCAGTTGTACCCTAGGGTCATACATAAATCGTTCATGAATTTTACCTCACCTGAGTGGAGGTTTGTACGACACTTATCTAACATTTCACTTTCATTAGTCTCATGTAATTAGGTCAGTGATAATGTAAATATGACATGTCACAATATCATAAAAAAATTTTGAGTAACATAAACATTAAGACATCGTAATCACATTCTAAGTAATTGGCATATAAATCACCACATATGCGCACCAATACAACAAACATTCATAGTTTTATGTTGTTAGTGAGATCTATACTTACAGGAATTCGATAATCTGAGATTTTTCTATCAATTGGCCTCGCTCTAGTACACTGTCGGCACCGTGTCCTGATTTAAGCGACACCTGACAGTTAGAGTAATATTTTAAATTGACTATTTTTCTTATGAATATTTCTTTTGTTAGATAATTTACTTTCGTTGACTACAATTTCAATTTCAAAAAATTTGGACCATTTCTCGATTTGTGCGTATCATCCTTGTGCAGGGGCTATGCTAATAGAGAACCAAACTTGAAGATTTGGTGGGAGAATTTTTTTTTTCTTCTTCTCTGTCTCTTGATTTTTTTTTTCCTTTGGGAATAATCAAGAGAAAATTGCTTCTCTCTCTACTTGTGTTTAACTTATTTGGAAGACAAACAAACTTTTGTTTTATTTTTTTTATTTTTATCTCCCTATCATCATTCCTCTGGTTTGGAATAGGATAAGTTAAAGATCTTTTCCTGTTTTTTTTTTACCATCCATTGCATCCGTTCGCTTTTCCATTTTTTTTAATCCTTATCTTCTTAGCCATACATATATAGATATGGGCCATTAGATTAAAATCCATATAATCTTAGCCCTTGATCCATGTAGATATTTATACTTTAGTCCTTATCCTATTCAGCAGTGATTTACAGTATGTTATGATTTAACAAGGTAAATTTTATATTGAAATTTTTTTTAACTGTTCAAACAACTTTTGATATTAAAAAAAATTTTAACTGTTAAATTTTTTTTTTTGCTTTTTAAAAAGAAACATAATCTAACTCATCTATTTAGCCAACTTGTTTAGCAGTCCATCATCTAATATGTGGACTATCAATATTTTTTTTAATCAGTTTTACAGTTCAGAATTAAATTTTGACTGTTGTCATTTGATTCAGGAATGCTTGAAAATTCCACTTCTTTACATAATAAAATCGTATAATGGACTTGGCATTCTTTATTGGGATTTTCATGATCTCTTTTATCTATTTATAATTTGCATGGAAATTTCACAAATTCCCAAACTCCCTGCATAATGAAAAATAACTAGTGGCATAGGGACATATTGTATCATAAAATTTCAAAAATTTACATCTTTAATACAGAAAATTACGATTTAACTTTTGTTCTATTCAGAAATTAATGCCTTGAATTTTCTAGTCGTTGCAAGAAGGAGCACCACACATCCTCGAGGAGGGGATGATGCGCAAGTGACACGTGCCACATGTCCTCATTATACTAACATTGTATTGTGTTTGTTTCCTACAATTATTTTCCACCAAGTGTATCATTAAAAAAACTGAGATTTCACTACTACAAAAAGTACATTACACGACGGAGATTACACGACGGTTCCTTGAAACCGTCGTGTAAAGTCGTATTTTACACGACGGTTCCTAGGAACCGTCGTGTAAAGTGCCATGCGAGGAACTTTACACGACGGTTCCAAAGAACCATCGTGTAAAGTCAGACTTTACACTACGGTTCCAAAGAACCGTCGTGTAAAGTGCCACGCGGAGCAACTTTACACTACGGTTCCAAAGAACCGTCATGTAAAGTCCGACTTTACACTACGGTTCCAAAGAACCGTCGTGTAAAGTGCCTCGCGGAGCAACTTTACACTACGGTTCCAAAGAACCGTTGTGTAAAGTGCCTCGCGGATCCGACTTTACACTACGGTTCCAAAGAACCGTCGTGTAAAGTGCACTTGCGGAGCCACTTTACACGACGGTTTCTTGGAACCGTCGTGTAAAGTCTGACTTTACACGACGGGTTTTAAGAACCCGTCGTGTATTCCTAACTTTTTTACCCTTATAGCAGCCCTCATTTCATCTCATTACAGATCTATCGCGCAGCCGCAAAAAACATCACAGACACCTGCGAAAACCACGTCTCCTCCATTACGAAACCAACACTCGCGTATATTGAATATTTGTAAGTATTGTGATTATTACTTACTCTTCTTTTTATTTATTTGATTTTTATGGACGATTTATTGTAGATGTAAAAAATGGTATATATTCTCTTTTTTTCTTTTTCGGTATGATTAGTTGTTGACTATACGTTGTGTTTTTAAATGCAAAAACTTGATTATTAACGGATTTGTATGATAAATTTAATATCGATTTACGTCGGGTTCTTAGAAATGGATCGAAAATGGATGTGGGCTAATAGATTGACTAGAAAATATCGAGATGGGATTGAAGAATTTTTGTCATTTGCGGAAACTCACATGAAGAATGATAAGATTCGATGTCCTTGTGTGGATTGTGGAACTCATAGATCTCATCCGGTTGATGAAGTTAGAAGACACTTGCTTGCGCGTGGGATTATTTGTTCGTACCAAACGTGGTATTTACACGGTGAAATGTGTTTTAATCCATCATCGAACAACAAAGCGAAAGATGATGTTGTTGAGGAAGTTGTAGGAGATAATTTGTTTGATATGGTTAATGATTTGGAAGAACAGTTTGTGCATCGTCCGGAGTTATTTGAAGCAATGATGAATGATGTCGAGATGCCCTTGTATGAGGGGTGTAGTAAATATACGAAATTGTCCGCATTGGTCAAATTATGAAACATGAAGGCATCGGGAGGGTGGACAAATTCTAGTTTCACGGCTCTTTTAGAATTTCTAAGAGAGGTTCTACCGGTTGATAATAAAATACCCGCTAGTATGTACGAAGCTAAGAAGACGTTGAGCACTTTGGGAATGGAATATGAAAAAATTCATGCATGTCCAAATGATTGCGCTCTTTACCGAAATGCGTACGAGGATTTGGATGAATGTCCGGTTTGTAAGGAGTCAAGATGGAAGAAGGGCAAGAAGCCAAAGAATGGCAGCAAAGGTGTGCCGACAAAGGTGTTATGGTACAGTCCTCCGGCACCGCGTCTACGGCGTTTATTCCGTAATGCCGAGCATGCCAAGAATTTGACTTGGCACCATGATAAACGTGTTGAAGATGGTATGCTTAGACATCCAGCCGATGCACCACAATGGAAGACCTTTGATGCCGATCATCCTGAATTTTGTGCGGAACCACGGAACCTACGTCTTGGTTTGTCGGCGGACGGAATTAACCCACATGGTAATATGAGTAGTAGGCATAGTACTTGGCCCGTCATACTTGTCAACTACAATCTCCCTCCGAAGTTGAGCATGAAGCGAAAGTTCTTGATGTTGACCTTATTGATATCTGGTCCTCAACAACCAGGGAATGACATTGATGTGTACTTAGCACCACTAATCGATGATCTAAAGAGCTTATGGGAAAAGGGGATCGAAGTTAGAGATGCTTACCGTCAAGAGACATTCACACTCCGTGCAATGTTGATGTGGACAATCAATGACTTTCCTGCTTATGGAAATCTATCTGGTTATTCAGTCAAGAGTTCTATCGGTTGTCCCGTTTGTATGAAAGAAACATCCTCCATCCGATTGAAGAATGGTAAGAAAACAGTTTACCTTGGTCATAGGGGATTCTTACCACAAAATCGTCGATACCGCAAACAGAAAAAGGCTTTCGATGGCAAAACGGAAGAAAGAACCCCTCCCCGGGTTTTGACCGGCGAAGATGTTTATGAGATGGTTAAGGATTTGAAAGTGGTGCTCGGGAAAAGAAAACGGCGTAACAATGATCCCGTGGTAGATGGCCCTTGGAAAAAACGGTCAATCTTCTACGAACTTCCATATTGGAGGACACTTTTTGTTCGTCATTGCTTGGATGTGATGCATATTGAGAAAAACGTGTGTGAATCAATAGTGGGCACGTTGCTAGACATTCCTAATAAGAGCAAAGATGGTGAGAAGGCACGGTTGGATCTTAAGGAATTGAAGATTAGACTTAACTTGATCCCTACGAAGAAAGGGAATGCAACTTACTTACCTCCGGCGAAGTACACACTATCAAGACAAGAAAAAAGAAAGCTTTGTGAGTGGCTCGCTTCTGTAACAGTGCCCAACGGGTATTCTTCCAACTTGAAAAGGTTGGCGTCTATGAAGGATCTGAGGCTGATTGGCATGAAATCACATGATTGTCATATCTTGATGCAACAGTTATTACCGCTGGCGTTGTGAGGAGTTTTAACGAAGGACGTGAGATTCGCAATTACCAAGTTATGCTCATTTTTCAACTCGATATGCTCTAAGGTAATAGATCCATTGACACTAGATTCATACAATTAGAGTTGGTTAAGACTTTGTGCTTGCTTGAAAAGTACTTTCCACCCTCATTTTTTGACATAATGATTCATCTAACGGTGCACTTAGTCCGGGAAGTGAAGCTATGTGGACCGGTGTACTTGAGATGGATGTATCATTTTGAAAGGTACATGAAGGTTTTGAAGGGTTATGTCAAGAACCGAAATCGGGCAGAAGGATGTATAGTAGAAAGCTATATTGCGGAGGAATCGGTCGAATTTTGCTCCGAGTATTTGTCCACCGCGGAGGCGATTGGGTTGCCGAAGACTACAAACTTTGACTGGAAAAGACTATCCGTCGGCGTTCTATCGCAGGTAAATCGATGTGAATGGGACAAAGCTTGTCTCTATACTTTACATAATAGGGTTGAAGTTGAGCCTTTTATCGAGCTTCACCTACAGGAAATAAGAGATAAATATCCAAGAAGAGGACGAAATGAAAAGTTGATACACGATGACCACAATCGGACGTTTCGTCTGTGGCTACGAAGTCATGTCTTTCAGAAGGACGGCTGTTCGCAAGAGTTAATGAACCTCGCTAGAGGTCCGTCGACGATTGTTACATGGTATACATCGTACTTCGTCAATGGTTATACATTCTACACTCGCGAAAGAGATGAGAAGCATCCCGTTCAAAATAGTGGTGTTAGTATACATGCTAAGGCAATGCATATTTCATCTGCAAAGGACAAGAATCCAGTTTATGGAACTATGAACTACTTCGGTTTCATTGAAGATATTTGGGAACTCGATTATTGTGGTTTACATGTTGCACTCTTTAAGTTCAAATGGGCAGACAATAACTATGTAAGGATTGACAGTGATGGCATCTCAGTTGTGGACTTTAGACGATTGGGATACAAAAATGATCCATTCATTATGGCATCACAAGCAATCCAAGTATTTTATACAACGGATCCCAGCAATGCAGAATTGTCCTTAGTTGTGCAGATGAAGCCAAAATTTTACCGTGACGGGCAAGAAGATGAGGAAGATTGCTCCGACATTCCATCTTTCACACAGGGAATGCCACCGGTTGAGGAGATTGACGAATTCGATGATGATGTTTCACACTTGGTTCGACCAGATATTGAATGGACACGTGTTGAGGCAGCAAAGAGAAAAAAGAAAAAAACTTGAACATTATGCCATTTAGTGTGTACAAGTACATTAATTAATTTCTATTGTAATTCATCATGATTTATACCATCTTTAGTTTGTTATGTTGATTGGTATATATATATATTTAATATTAAATTTGAATCAGGTTCAATGCTACAGTTTGCGTAATTTTTTGTATACAACACAGTGGTATGAGGTCGTCGGAATGTGGTGCCAAATTTCAAAAAAATTTCAAAATTTTTTGAAGCTTACATGATGGTGTATTTTTAAACCATCGTGTAATAGCGAGATTACACGACGGTCCCTCGTGTAATCTACAAGTCGGGGGAATTACACGGCGGGCCCACAAGGACCCGTCGTGTAAATCCCAAAAGGGATTACACGACGGGCCCTTAGGGCCCGTCGTCTAATCCTCCACTGCGTTGGAGGATTAGACGACGGGCCCTAAGGGGGCCCGTCGTGTAATCTCCAAGTGGGTGATTACATGACGGGACCGTCGTGTAATCTTCAAAAAATTTTGAAAATTTTGAACTTTCATTTTTCGAACTCCGCGCGCAAACCCATTACTTAAATACAACTTCCTCTCCTTTTCTCTCCACATACCTTCTCATTTCTCTTCACACTCTCTAAATTTCTCAAGTACCCACTTCCTCCTCCAAGCCGCCGCCATCGCCGTCGTGCCGCCGCTGTCGCCTAATCCAAATTTATTGGTGTTGGAGTGTCTATTCATCTTCAAAGAAAATCAAGATAAGTTCATATACAACTTAAAATAAATTTGGGATTTTGTCTTGTTGGTTGTCACTAAAGATGCATTTTTTAACATGGGTGTTTAAGTTCATAATGATGCTCTTTGTAGATTAATGGTTTGTGAGTGGTTTTTACAGTTTACATACACATGAATTTTTCCCGCCCACAATATGCTCGATGAAATGTCAACTTGAGTTTTTAGAGGAATAATATAGAAGCAATCACTATTATATATGTATAAAAGCATACACATGAATTTTTTTAGTGTTATTTTTGCCCGTATGGTTTTTTTGTCCTAATTCGTGTGGGGCGCCAGGCGCCCTTGGGCGTCAGGCGTCCTTGGGCGCCAGGAGCCCGTGTGGGGCGCCGAGGCGCCCTTGTGGGGCGCCGAGGCGCCATTGGGCGCCTTCCGCCCGTGTAGGGCGTATAAATTTTGTTAAATTTTTTACACTATTTTTTATTTGTGCCAACATAATAACAATTAAAAAAAAAATAGAAGAAAAAAGTTCGAATACCCATTAACTTAATTTTTTTTTATTTTTTGCCAATAAATGTAGGTGAACGAATACAATGGAAAATTCCAAAAAGGGACGAGCACGAAGGAGAAACCCGATAGATCCCACTCTCGAGGGCAAGCGAAGGGCAACAATAATGAAACGCGTCCATATGGCAAGGAAAAGAGGTGAACGAATTCAAGTCACGTTTGACGAGAAAGGACAACAGGAAGGGAAGCACGGTGACGAATTGATGAGCTGGATTGGCATGCTCGCTCGAGAGCACGTTCCAATATGGATTCAAGATTGGAGATCTCGTGATTTAGACGGATTGAAAGAGATTATTTGGAAAGAAACTGTTACTTCTTTCACCGTGGAAGAAAGCTTCTGGACCACTTGTTTAAAATCATGTGGTGAGGCTGCAAGGAATTTTCGGTATGATCTGTACAAGACATTTGTCGAGAAATTTAGAAATGAAGAAAATGTGTGGACATGGCCGCAAAAAGTTATTGACAACTACCCCAATATTGAAGAAGAGGATTGGATGAAATTCGTTCAGTATAGAACGTCCTCGCAATTCCAACAACTATCTGATCATGGAAGCGAAATAAGGACAAACAACGAATACTCATCAAGAGGAGGCCGAGACGGATATAGGAAGCTCGACCAGGAAATGGTATGTCAATAAATTTTGTTTGTACTAAATCGTATCCCATTTATACTAACGATGTTAATTACAGTTTAAGAAGACTGGGAAATGGGAAAAAAGAGATGGTTTGTGGCTAGAGCAACAGATAGCCGCAGATGGAGAGTTGAAAGATCCAGCATGTCAAAAAGTTAGCGAGATGATAGTAAGTTTACTAACTAACAATATTTTCTTCATCACTACTATACGCACTTACAACACTTTTGCTTAAATGATTTCTGTTAATAATCTTGTAGATGGAGTACAACACACAGGCGAGCCAAGGCACTTTCGAGTCAGTTGGCACTAATGATGTATTGTCGTAGGCATTATCTAGACCCGAACACAAAGGCCGTGTCCGTGGCCAATCAAAGTTTGTAAAGCCGTCTCAGTACTTTAACCTAAGTCGAAGTTCGAAGAAAGACAATGAAGTACAATCAATGAGACGTGAAATAGAAGAATTAAAGGTGTTGGTGCGTGGTCTATGTGCGAACAAAGATGTGGAGCCGTCGGTTGATCCCAAGAATGTGCCAACCGTAGACCAACACAACAGCTTTAAGGCTAGTTGCTCTGCCCAAGAAAAACAACATGGAGTTGCTGAGCCGCCAACCATGCCTGTCGAAAGTCAGGAGTGTAAGCTCTATATCTTCGAAGCAGTAATTTTTTCAACAGATAAAAGAAGCATTCCTTGCTGATATCAAAGCATAATGGTGTACTAGGTGTGCTGCAAATAAATTGCCAGAGGCACATCTTAACTAAATGCAAAACTTTTTATTTTTGTTATTAACTATAAATCTTTTCAATGCTTTTATTCTTCAAAGAGCGCCTTGAAGATTCCAGCCATTCTCTCTAACAAGATGCCATCAATACTAGAAACGCATAAAATATATTATAAATCAGGCTCAATAATCTAGCATAGTAATTTAAGTGAAGAAATTTTAATGCAAAATGCAAATTTGATTAGGAGGAAAATATTTTCGACAGAATCCAAAGTACAACAAGACTTAAACTTGTCAATACACGCAAAATGAAGGATATTTATCCAATCCGACTCACGTAAGAGAAATGAACAGTGCCATTATCCAAACTTGTTTTTCCTCTTTGCTCAGTTTTCTCAGATACCAAAGAGAATAAAACTCTTTGCATATGAAAAAAACCAGAAAATGAAAAATCACTGTATTGATATCGAAAATAGTAAAGATTTTCCACAGAGAAGAAAAGCGAAAGGTTGAAACAATAAACCAAAATCCGAAACGTGAAGATATGTT